>OY282642.1:30396955-30684455 GCA_958299015.1 Tetanocera ferruginea | reverse complement strand
TAAGAAATGCATTTTGATAGAAAACTATGTTTGAAGTAGAGTGTGGTATGGTGGAGCAGCTTTTGGCAAGCAATTTGTTTTTTTTTTTCTCTCTGTTCCTTAGATATGAGCATCAGATACTTGGCGGGCATTTTAAGCTAGAATTGTTCTTTATCTTTGAAATAGCTTTGATACAATTAAGAAAATGAAGGCACTGAGTTTTATTTCATGTGAAGAGATATTTTGAAAAATTGGCTGAGATGTTTCAATGAGAATGAAGATGAGCTAGTTCGAAGCCAGCCAAGGTAACTACACGAACTAAATCCGTTGTCATAAATAATGGGAATGTTAGTTTCATATCAATAATACCTAATCTTAATATTCATGATCAACATCAGCACTTGAATGGATTTAGCCTTTGGCCCCTGATTTAGCAACTTATACCATCTTTCGGGATGTGACTGACATTCAAGGTTATACATTTTGGAGCACCATTAAGTGAGAAGCTTTCGAGACAGTAGTGATATTATACATAGTTTCACAAGAAAGCAAAAAAGCTCCTTTATTATAGATTGTAAGTAAAGAAAGAATTTTATTGCAAAATGCTTTTAAAGATTAAAATAAAATAATTTTAAAGTTCTAACTAACCATTATTTAATACATTAACATTATTAATAAGGTGAAAAATTCTTCACGTGACCCAAATGCCATCCACTGGCGCGATAAGAAGGGCATTTACTCGTGAACTCCTTCATTGTGCGAATGAAGATAGTAGCTGTTTTAACTACTGTCTTCCTCCATCTTTCAGACGAATTGCTGCCGTTTGGATCGTTTTGTCGATCCTTGCGATGATGAAGTGCGCAACAAACCATTCGCTGAAAAGCTCAGTAGTGGCTGTCCTAGCACAAACTTTTATAGGCACCGGTTGAGGGACACAAATTTTTACCATTTTTTTTTTGTTGCCTCAGCGTAACATCACATTCGCAAAACTGCAGAAATTATAAAATATGACTTGATGTAACAAAGCTGTCAAATTGTGGTTTCGGCGGTCTTGATCTTGTGGAAAATATTTAGAAAACAAAATATATATAAAAAGACGTAGAAATGGTGGCATATGATAAAGCATAACGATTAAGTCACATTCTGTCTTTACCCTTAACACGTGCTACAAAACATTCTACATGCTCGTCACACACTCTGGCACATAACAAAAATTCATTCATTCGTTCATTCATTTATTTGAAATTTTCATACACTTCATTTTCTTGATAGCATTTATTTTGCGTATTGTTGTTGTTGTTGTTGTGCTTTTCGTTTTTTTTTTTTTTTTTTTTGTTCATACTTTTCCAGCTCATATGATTTATGAAGAAATGTGAAAATGCGCTTATTTGTGCGTGTATTTTGGTGGCACACTTAGAATGAGCACAACAACAGCAACAACAACAGCAACAACGATAGCAACAACAGCAACTACAACCAGAACAATGACAAAAACATCTACACATAACAATGCTTGGGATGAGGGAAAACTCATTATGCAGCCCGGAGCCTGTTTGTTCATTTGAATTCACAAAATTTCGCATGTTTGCTGAAGCTGATTCTGCCATTGCCACCGTTACGCTGTTGCTGCTGGTGCGTATGAGCAGCAATATCATTATGATGTAAAAAAAAAATGTAAAATAAAAAATTATTAAAAAAAAACACACATAAAAAAGGGGAAAACATGGCAATATTGCAAAATGATTCCCTACGGCAGGAAGCGCGAAAATTAAGAAAATGTTTTAAGGACTCGTTTTTGTGGTGTTCCGACATGTTTTATATTTCTTTTCGCTCTTTATATAGCTGTATAATATAAAATAAAAAAAGCTCAAACGAGTTGAAAACTTATTGAAAAATCTTAAGTGGAAAAATGTAACACATGCATACATAGACCCTTGCAGGTCTATGAAAAAATAACACCTAGAGACTACAAAAAAATTAGAGAAACAAGGAATGCAGACTAAAATTGCAAAACTTAGAAAAAAGAATGGAAAAATAAAAAAATAAAAATATTTTACAAAATGGAAACTTTGTGCTTTTGAATAAATGTTAACACTCCGTTACCTCAGTTTAATTTCTAACCTGAGGTAATGATGAGAAAACTGCTGCGTTATTATCACTAATTTTTTTTAAACTCAGGTGGTTTTTGAAGGGTAAACTTCTTCCGGTTAAGTTCGATGAATATGAGAAAAATTTACTTACAACGACTAAAAGTTGAGCTCTATCAATACTAGTAGAAAGAAAATTGGCTTGGAGTTGACTCAAAAAGGTAACTATAAAAAAAGCATGGGTAATTGAGCCCCCTAGTACCATCTAGTACCATCTAGGGCGATCTAACAAAAACAAAACCAAAAACCAAAGGAGTATCACAGAAACGTATGGTGGAAAGTTTGAGTGGTTCAGCCGTGCTGGTCAAAAATACATACGCACCAACGATAAGATTTACATTCCTCCATAAAAATCAACCCAGCCTAATACACTACGATAACAAATATCGTAACCACAAATCAGCTTAACACGCCCACTAAAGCAAAAGTGACCATGGCACGAAAATTTCTAAGAGAGTAGGCCAGGTTTGTTTCAAACTTTAAAAAATTAATAAAATAATGGCCTTAAAATTTTACCAGATTTGAAATTTACGCATAAAATTTACTCTATACTTAAAGGGTCTCTCCAATGCCTTAAAAATGGAATGTGCGTAGCGTTTGGGTAGTACCACACTATAACCGACCAATGGAATCCAAACCAGCCTCGGCTATGAACTCCTACTACGTTGACGATCACCGCAAACGATAAACGGATAATGATTATTGGATATGCACCGGGAAAGTCCGGACCCCTTTATAGAGAAAGTTCCTCTATCTATTTGGCGGAAGCTGTCTTACAAATAAAAACTGAGTACGTGCGATGGAAAAGTTAAGGCTGCTCTGAGAGAGCAGACTGCGATATCTACTACACATGCCATGCGGAGAAGCATGAATTTGGATGCGGATTTGTTGAAAGCCAGAAACTACGCCACCTTGTTTCCCGGTTCACATCTGTGAACGAAAGGCTGGCTGCAATCCACATCAAGGCGAAATTCTAAAATAGAAGCAAAATTTACGCTCACACACAGACGAAGGAAAAGGACGATCTGTCAAAAACGGTTTCTACACGAGACCAGAGGACGTTTATGATCAATTGAAAATAGTCCTCGGCAATATCAATGCGTAAGTTGGAAGGGAAGGCATCTTTGGCTTCACTGTCGGTCTGTTCAGTCTACACGAGACCACTTTGAACAACAGTCTAAAACTGATCGACTTCCCCACGGCGCGAGTAAGTAGCTCCAGATTCGAACACCACGATATGGACACGGTCACCTGGCTGTACCCGAATCAAAAACGTGAAACCAAATTGGTCAAGTATGCTGATGACCTAACTACTAGTATTGGTCGAAGGTAGTTCTCTTGCTGATTGGGGGGTTTGTGTCACGGTGCAGGGGGCGTTTGATAGGATGCTACTGACAACCCAAAACTTCAAGTTTGATGAACCCATTGAATCATATTCATCGTACTTGAACTCGGTGCAACTATTTAAGATTAGTATTCCCCCCGATAGGCTGAGCAGCAATCCACGGTTCTACCGCGGCATCAGTCTCTTTTCGGTACTTGGAAAGGTACTGCAGAAGGTCATAATAGATCCAGCAGTCGAGGATGCACAAATTTGCGATAGTTAATTCAGTTTCCGTAAGGGAAAAAGCTTCGAAGATGTACTGTCTGTACGTTAGATGTACCGTAAATTAAAGTAGCTCCACATGCGTTTTGGGGTTATTTATGAATTTTATGGGGCTTTTTTGCACGCTAGAAAAAGTTGGGTGCCGAGAATTTAAGCTTTGACAGAGCAGTTTCTCGGGTAGAAAAGCATGCGTGAAAGGTGTTTACTAAACTGTAGGAATATATGTTTTTCGTGGCTGTCCGCAGGGTTCTATTTGTGGTCCATTCATAATATGCATGAATTTCATATGGAACCTAAGTGCTGTGCGTATGCTGATGACCCGCTTGTATTGGATGAAAGTTGTTCCCGTGCTCAGCTTGATACCAAGGCGAGTGAGTTTATGGCTGCCATTAGGGCTTGGCGTACACAGGTAGGGGTTGGCGTGGCTAGGGTCAAGACAATGATGATGTTGCTGATGTCGACCATTTTTTTGTCAGCTTGGTGGGTGTGGGCCTCAGGTACGTGACTAAAGTCAATTGCTTAGGGATTCACATGAGAGAAAGGATGAACTTCTTTGTGCACCTTGAGTAGTTAAGAGAGCGTCTGTTGACTGTGGTGGGGCGAGTACGGAGGATTCTGAGGAGTGACTGGGGACTCCGTAGGCGGGCTGTCTGTTTCATGTTACATGCTTGCGCAACTTCCTGGCTGACTACTGGAAGATACTCTCATGTCAGAGAGTGATCTTGATCGGATGTATGGCGGTGTGCAGTACGGCACAAAATTGTCAGATTAAACAACTACGCATGCCAGGTGCTTACAAGACGCCGTATCAGGTGAATGGTTATTTATAACTATTCTGACTGTTTGTCCGTAAATCCAACTTAATGGATCAATTTTGAGTGGCTGTATTCGCAGATATACTCTATTGTACTCTCTCTAAGTTCAGTTCAGAGTTCACCAGTTCGGAGCTATGATGTGCTCAACTGGTAATAGTTTTGCGCGAAGTCTGAACATGGACTTGAAAACTGATATCACGGGAAGTCAGCGAAGTCCAGGCCCTTTGGAGACATTAGTGGTACTTATGATTTATACTCGGGCTCTCGATTTTCGAGTAATTCGAGTATCCGGGTAGTTCGAATTACCTGGAACATACCCAGGTAATTTGAGCTACCCGGGTATTTCAAACTACCGGGTAGTTTCGACCTTTTCGATTTTTGCTAGTTATTATATTTTTTAATTGGGAGAAAAGGGGGGGGGGCGATCTTCACATGGCAACGTGTCTTATTGCCTCAACTTTGCGAAGCCAGCATTATCCATGTCAAAATCGTCTCAAGTCGACACAAAACCTCCAAGTGGTGTCTCCTGGAAACGGCAAACTAACACCCGTTTAGTTGTCGGCTAATTTGAGCGGCGATGTCTCCTCTAGACTATAAACTTGCGGGGTCTCTACAAGACCTTAAAAATTGAATGTGGGTAGGGTTTAGGTCCCAACTACATAACTAATTTCCCAATGAAAACTAAAACAGCCTCGGATATGAACCCTTACTATGTTGACGACAACCGGAAACGAAAAAAAAGAAACAGTTTCGATAGTATCGAAAGTGTAGACGTAGAATTCCGTTTAAGTTGTAACCTCTTCTACTTTGTCTCTTTGGTCCGATTGTTTTGTTCATTTTGAACGAATTTTTATTGGTCTTCCAAAAATTAACAAATAAATGAATAACACTCAATTATGGACTACTTATTGAGGCCAAAACAAAGAAAAAGTTAAAAAGTAAGTATGATTAATGAGCAAGCAAAAAGAAACAAGCAAAATTTCAAATTTTTTCGATCATTTTGTTAAGTTTGACAGGTTGAGTTCATTGACTTAGTTGAAAAGAAGGCTAAGCAAATGCACTTTCCATTGGTGCCACTTTTGTCTCTGCCTGATATATAGTTTAAGAGCTACAGTCAGTTTAACTACTTATTTCATATTAAAATTAAGACCCCGATTTTTAAAAAATCGTATGATTACTATATTTCGCGCTGAGCACATGTCGTTTCCTCTCGTCTCTGTCTGATATTTAGTTTGCTAGCTACACTTTCTGTTCGAGGTATAGTTTGCAAACTACACTCGCTAGTGCTAGTGGGATGTGGAATCCAAATTAATTTGCATTAAAAAAAAAATTTAAATTTAACGCCATCTATTGGGTAAAAGCATAAAAAGAAATATGATCTAACTCGTTTTTTTCAAAAGAGTTAAATCTCACCGGATCACAGACCCATTTCGTTAAATTTGAGAGATTGAGTTCATTGACTCTGGTTTCAAAATAGTATACTAGATTAGTAGTGCATACATAAACCCAATGCGAACTAATGTTTACAGTGCTGCCAAAGCAAACCAATCAGTTCGTGCAAAACCAAAGCACACAAGCATAAACAACGAAAGAATAACAAAGAAAGCAGCAGGCACATAAGCAGCTGATGATTGATTTTCTTATATAAAAACATGCATTTTTCTTCTTATATTTTACTATTTTGTGACTTTAATATAATAGTGATAAAATCCAAAGTTAGATATTCATTCAGGGCAGGATATATCTGATATTTTAGAATATATAGTATCTTTGAACGAAGAGTTTTAAAGGCTGTAGGTATATCCTAAAGTATTCGCCAAAAACGTTGCCTAATGACCTTGAAAAAATCTGTTAAAACGACCTCATACAAACCGCACTGTAAGATGTAATTCTACGTCAAAGCGGACAACGATTTACGGATATACACCTGGAATGTCCGGACCCTTAACGAAAGCTTGATGTCAAAAATAAAATTCTACCAGCAGGTTAAGCGTCTAAGCCAAGGTTTCAAGCCCGGAGCATCCACTTGTAGAGATGCGAATGGTGATCTGGTTACAGATACGCAGCGCGCATTCAGATTATGGAGACAAAATTTTTCCAATCTTCTTTCAGGCGACGATAACAACAATTCCGCCCTTGGAGAATGCAGTCCGACACTACCAATCGACGATGATGGAGTGGAAATTCCACCATCTAGCCATGACGTGGTTAAAGTTGCTTTCCAGCGACTCAAGAACAACAAAGCCCCAGGTGCTGACGGCCTGGCTGCTGATTTGTTTAGAACCGGCGGCGGTGAATTGATAAGGTGCATGCATCAACTCATCACCAAAATATGGCTAGCGGAAAGCATGCCCCACGATTGGAATCTAAGTGTGCTTTGTCCTATACTTTAGAAAGGAGACCCGACAATCTGCGACAATTACCGAGGTATCAGTCTTATTTTCATGGCATATAAGGTTCTTTCGAGCGTATTGTGTGAAAGATTGAAGCCGCATACCAAAGCACTGCCCTAGTAGCACAAAAAGTATTTATAGGTTCTTTTATAGGCCTTTTAAAGATAATTACAAAAACATGGAATTGTATTTATATGTTCTTTATAGGAGCTTATAAGGCCAATTTGGCGTATGGGTTATAAATACGTGTTCCCCTCCATGTTATCAAGACAAATGTCTTGTGTAGAGGTATTTCAAAGGACTTTAAAATACTCCTTACAAAGACTTAAAAAAGAGTTGCGCGAAAAATAAATATAAAAAACTAAATTTGTAATATTTTTTCTTTTATATGTTACAATTTATTTTAAATATGATTGTTATTATAAAGCCATTTTATTATTTTACTTTTAAAATTTTATTTGTACTTACCTGTTATATCCGGATTCGAACCAACGTCCTAACGCTCCATAGTCATGCACGCTATCCACTAGGCTATATGTGACATGTACAAATCTACGTCGAAGACGAATCATATTTTTCTTTGGTTTGTCTTGATAAAGTCTTTAAATATAGCGTTATAAAGTAATAAAATGAAGAAAAGTATGCCGTCGTTCAAAAAATCATTTGCAGTCAATCTCGACGCATACAAGTTTTTTTTCAAGTTTTAAGAATTTGTATATATGATTCGATCTTGGAGAAAAGTTAAAAGAAGTGGGACATATTACCGAAACTTGAAATCACAACGTATATCATTCGAGAAAAAGATGAAATTGTTGAAAGGACAAATATTGTCGTCAACAAAACTCAATAGTTTGAACAATATTGCTGCACTCGATAATGTAGTGCCTGCTTCACCCAAATTTGTTCTGAAACCAAGTGACCATGGAGTGACCCTAAACAATAACTCCGGCAACATGAATTATTCTGACCACTATTTTTATGTTGACAGTGAAGATTTAGATTATGACGATGATTTATGCAAAACCCTGAATTTTCAGTCAGTGATCTTTTTAGAGAAAATATCAGAAATTGGGCCTTACAAACCGTATCAGCCATTTGGCATTGAATCATTTATTGAAGATAATTGATACGTGTTTTGGTGAAAACAGCGGCGTTCAAGAACTCTGCTATAAACGCTTTTTGGCGTTATTCAGGCGCTATTCAGGCGTTATTCAGACTCAATCGTGGTGGAGAATATTGACACAATAAATTGAAAATGAGTTTATCCAATGTATTTCAAAACTTGTATAAATCCATTTGAAACTTCTTGAACATAAATATTTTATTTTATCTCCTTGGATGACAATATATCTATAATTCTCAATAAACTTATTGACCTTTTTATCGCTTTTGACTTCTGGCCATGATAGCACTCCATAATTCTCCCAAATAGCTCGAATTGTGTTCGAATTTTACTATTTATAAAATATATCTTACCTTTTCGTTTTCCTTACTGCCCGTATGCTTATTAACCACATCTCCTGATGACACGTTCACTTTGAATGAAAACGCAGGATACATGCACGCAAAGAAAAAAAAAACGTTTATCGCCAGTTTGCTGCAAACGAACTTCGTTTATCGTGCTTAAAATCATTTTTTGGAAACGTTTGAACAGTTGTCATAATAATAGTCAGCTGCGGGAAACGCGTTATTAAGTTGCAAGAAATTAATTTCGCTTGCCATTAACATAAGTTGTTTTTAAATTGCGGTAACCGAACAATTTGTTTTGTTCAACTCAAAACTTCATTTGTAGAAAAAAGATACATTTCTTATGATACACACATTTCTAATCTAAAAAAATTCATTCATTAAAAAATTAAAAAAAAACATTATTTTTAAAAAAAAAAAATATTTGGTGTTCTTTGGGAATTGAACCCAGTACATTCGAGTTCTTAGACTCGAACACCAGCACACTCGGCTAAACTTAAACTTTCAAAAAAATGATAAAATTTCATTAAGTTCGATGTTTTTTCGTTTCAAGCAAGAATATTTTTCAGTTGATGTGCCGAATCGCAATCTTTATAATAATTTTATTATGCACAGTAAAAAGACACTAAAGAGACATGTCGCCATCCCTTTATAACCATTACAATCTGAGCTTTAAAAATGCATATTAAAGACATTTCTACGTCTCTCTTTATAATGATTTTATATATGCTCTAGCAAGATATTATAAATTCAATATTTCGCTATAAAAGCCTAGATCCTTTTAATTATTCTACCAGAGCTCATATAAAGACATTGCTGTTTTATAAGCTGGATTCTGAACTTATAACTTCCCCTTGTGTTACTAGGGTGATTGAACCTTATCAGTTTGGCTTTCGTCCTGGCAAGTCTACCATAAAACAGATTTTTATACTACGCCAAATGCTGGAGAAAACCCGCGAAACTCTTTGTTGATTACAAAGCTGCGTTCGATAGCCCGATTCGGGACTGCCTGTACGCAACAATGTCTGAGTTCGGTATACCTGCAAAATTGATCAGGCCCTGCAGGATGACGTTGAGCAATATATGCAGTTCCGTCAAGGTAGGAAATGACCTCTTCAATACCGAACGAGGTTTCAGACAAGGCAACCCGCTATCTTGCGATCTCTTCAATTTCATCATGGAGGGGATCCTACTAAAGACAGGTGTACATCAAAATGGTGCCATATTCTGCAAGGTGTTCAGCCCCTTGCGTACACTGATGATATCGATATTATCGACCGAAGCAAGAGAGATGTAACTATTCCTTTTGCCGGTATCGAAAAGGAATCAGCCAAAGTGGGTTTGACGGTGAACGAGAGAAAACATATTATTTGCTGTCTGTAAATTAGGAAGCGCGGTGCCTAGGCTCTAATGCTTCAGCAGGCAAATATAACTTCGAAGTTGTCAAGGAGTTTACATACCTTGACATCGCCTTAAAAATCAACAACAAAGTTAGCCTGCAGATGAAGCGAAGAGTAACAAATGCCAGTAGGCGCTACTACGGTCTCAATAAGCAATAAGATTGTAGAACCATCCCTCGATCGGCAAAACTGGCATTCTACAAGACGCTCATCTATGTTTCTCTATAGCACTGAGCCATGTGTGTAATTGCAACCGCTTTTGTAGTATTCAAGAGGAAAGTTCTTCGAGAAATCGTTGGTCCTGATCGAGTTGGCGACCACTATCACATTCGATTGAACCAATAGCTGTATGAGTTCTACGACATCGACTTAGCTCAACGTATAACAATTCAGCGACTACCCCGGCTACGTCATTTCTATCGTATGGATGAAGAAACTTTAGCAAAAATGTGTTTGAGTCGAAAGCCAAGGGTCGAAGACGAAAAGGACAACCATGTCTCCGATGGATTGACCAGGTTGAGGAAGCCCTAACGGCGCTTGGTGAAAAAGATTGGAAATGGTGCGCACGAAGCAGAGGGCCCTGGCCAGAGCTGATGAAGTTGCCACCACGGGTTGTCATGGCCACTTAAGTTAAATATTATAAGAACTTTACAAAGACATGTATTTCTACTGTTTTTCAAGCTGCCTTCAAAAATATTTTTCTCTAAACTTGGCAAACATATTTGTTGCTCAATAAAATAATTATTTGTGGCTAACTGTTACTGTAAGAAACTTGCTGCCAACCACAAAAAAAAAAATGAAAGCTAATTCTTAAACTGACAAAGATTGTATCTGAACTTGCAAGAAGAAATAATTGTTTTGTTAAACATACAAAAAAGCTTGACCCTCTGTTGCTGGCAGGCAGCGTTCTTGCGCTGCCCGAAGCTTTTAGTTGCAGTTTTTGAATGCATTTTCGCTGTTGCTTTTAATTAAAAATAGCACAAAAAACATTCTCTACTTCTTGGTTAGTAAAAACTTTATTTTGATGCTTTTTCTTGGAAATTCTTAGTTTGCAACATGGTTGTACGCTTCAATTTTAGCGCATTTCCTGGCAAATACATAAAATCATTAAAAATATTTAATCTATTTTGCAACGCACACACACACACACACACAAACACACATACTCACAAAAAAAAACAACATTGCTTTAGAAACCCACAAAGTGCATTTTTCGCAAACTCAATTCAAAAAGTTTAAACATTTTTTACAATTTGAAATGTTATCCTTTCCCTCACAGGTATTCTCACAATAATAAGTTCTTCCTTATTTTAAGCAAATAAAGAAAAAAAGGTGAAAATTGCAACAACAACAACAACAAAAACAAAAAATAAGACTAAGTAAAACATGCTTATGTCGAACTTTGTCTATTGCTTTCTTTAGAGAAATCTTGAGTGGAGTTTTTTCTTTATTTTTTTTTTTTTTTGTTTTTTGAGTTTTTCATCATTTGTTTGTTTTTGCTGTTTTTTTGCTCGTTTCAACTCAAAACAATGGCGCGAAAACGTAAAATATTGAAAGAAATTTTCTCATCAACGAAAAACTTAAACAATTTCCTTTTTTAATGAATTGAAACAATGCAATGAAGAGTGCACAAAGCATGGCAGACAGGAAGCAAAAGCAACAACGAACCGGAACGGAATAGAACAGAATCGAATTGAATTGAACAGGATATAGAATGTGAATGGAGATGTTGTAGTGCTGTTGGAGCGCAGAGCGGAGAGGTTGAGCAAGGCGAGAGTGCTTCAGCTTTGTACATGTATGTGTGCGTTTGACTGCTTTTATGGAGATGTGTTCACATGGCTGCGTAGGTGCGGTTGTGTTAAGCAGCAGCAAGGCAAAACTTTTTATCTTCAATGCTTATTTTCGCATGTGTGGGAATGTGTGTGTATGTGAGTGGTAGTGTGTGTGTGTGGTTTTGAGCACTAGATTACCATTATTCTATGCTGCTTTCATGCTATACATTTGTTGCTATTGTTGTTGCTGCTGTTGCTGCTTAAGAATTGCGTTGCTTTAGAAGTGTCGAAAATAGAGTTGAGAAAAAAACAAATACAATTTTCTGGTTTGCAAAGTTCTTGAAATTTAGAACTTTTTACTTGAACGATAAACAACTTGGTGCAAGAGTCTTCGGTGCAAGAAATAAATGGAATCTACTGTAAAATATCTTAAAATGATTTGCTACGTTTTGACAGATGGTTTAAACAGCAACGAGATGCTAGAAAACTACAAGTTAATATAAGATGCTATAAAATTTAAAATTTTTTAGAGAAAGGTTTTCCTTCTAATTGAAAAAAGTAGAGCTTCCTTAAATTAAATCAAGAGCGCACTATTGAGTTTATTGTTTGAATAGAGCATAGCATCTTTTAAGCCGTTGTTGGAAGCAGATATAAACCACACATTTTTGTGCAGTTGTTTGCTTACATTCTTATCTTTTGATCTTGTTGCAAAAATTTTTCAACAACTGTGCGAATTAAAACATTTTTTGGTAATTTTTCTACTACTTAATTAAGTTGCGCTGGATCAGCAGCTTATTTATATGCGCATTATCTACAAGTTATTATTGTTTTTTTTTTTCTTTTTTGCATCATTTTGTTGCTTCTTTAATTTTCTCACACTCTCCATTTGCAGCTTGGTAAGTATTTAAAAAACATTCCTTGCTTCATGCACTCAACCAAGAGTTGAGACAGCTCGCAACCGCAACTGAAGGCAAGCAGACAAGGAACAGCTGTTAAGTCAGACATCAACAACGAAAACTACTATAATAACAACAACAACAACAACAACAACAACTTTCAAGACAATATTAAATAGTTTTCGCACATTTTTTCACCATTTTAAGAAAATTCAGTTAATTTTATTGGAACAATATTAAACGTTCTCTAGTGTTTTAAAGGGGATAAGTTCGATCGAGAATAAAAAAAAAATATTTAACTTAATCAATACTTTAACACGAGTAAAATAAAAGACATTAAGTTTTATACCTATAGCTATACCCAACAACGGATCTGTCAGTCGCTTATAAAGAACGAACTCATATCTTATTACTAAGTAAGTTAAGCTTAAAAAAAATCAAAAATCATAAAAAAAATCATTCTCAAAATAAAGTGATTTCAGTACCTTGTTGAGATTCATATATGGTCATTAGGGTGTCCCTTATATGATACATTTTTTTTTTTTTTTTGTAAGCTCGAAATTCATACCCTCTACATTTTTTATAAATGCTAAAATGAACTCAAATATGAAATTTCATCTTTCTAGCAGGATCGTAACCCGTGCCGACTAAGCAACATAGTTCATTAAAAATTGTGTTTCGTCCTGATATTTCAATCTCATAACTTATACAAATGAAACAAATTAAGTGAATAAGAGTTATAAGATCAATATTTATCTTTATTTGGAAACTAAGCCAGTGTAGCTTCTCTTTAAAGTCTTGTTTTTACAGTCCGGATACAGATTTCTATGCTCCTGGACACAGCGCAACAAGAATTGTTTCTGCTCTTCTTCAATTGTAATAAATCCGTTGCAATTTGACATTTACAACTTTCAAACGACTTATTATTCTTTCAGTTTCTAGAAATCAGCATTATCAGTCCAAGAAGAGTTATCTTCCTCAAGAAAACTGCCGTCAATCCACAGTCGAGTTAGGAATTGGTTGCTCTTTTCCGATACGCCTTCAAAAAGCACAAAAATCTTGGTTAGGTGGTCACAAGGTGGTCACCAGGTTTTACGTACAAAATGATGCTAAGTAAGCAAACATCTTGGGGGGCATTTTTTTCCTTCGAAATCAGTCTGAATTGTGACTGAAGGAAATATATTTTTAAAGAATAGATCCGGGGGCCCGAGTTTTAATTTTTTATCAGTATCTTCTACTAAAAACACTACGCATAGTTAAACAAATTCGTGGTAATCGTTTTTTATAGAACGTTTGTCTAGTTCTCCCTTTTAAAACATTAACAAAGATGCAATGTTTGCCTCGGCAACATGTTCTCTAACAAAATCAAGAGTTCAATGTCACTGGAATTGATGTTTTCCCAACCAAATTTCATTGAAATCGGTTCAGGTGTTTAGGAGTTATTATATAGTGCCACGCCCACATACTTCCGCCCACTTTTTTACCTATGCTTTATCTTGGGTGCAGTTGAACGTTCATACCAAATTTCATTGAAATCGGTTGAGGTGTTTAGGAGTTATTGAGTCTTTAAAACGCACTACTTAAAGCGCCCCTTATGGAAGTCTTTGGAATTTTTATAGCCTATGTTATCTGGGGCGCAGTCGAACCTTCTTTCCAAATTTAATTGAAATCGGTCCAGGAAATTAGGAGTTATTTAGTCTTAAAAACGCACTACTTAAAGCGCCCTCTTGCAGAAGTCTTTGAAATTTTTTATAGCCTATGTTTTATCTTGGGCGCAGTCAAACCTTCATACCAAATTTCATTAAAATCGGTCCAGGCATTTAGAAGTTATTATAGAGTGACACGCCCACATACTTCCGCCCACTTTTTTACCTATGCTTTAAATTGGTTTCAGTTGAACCTTTAGACCAAATCTCATTGAAATCGGTCCAGGAAATTAGGAGTTATTAAGTCTTAAAAACACACAGCTTAAAGCGCCCTCTTACGGAAGTTTTTGGAATTTTTTATAGCCTATGTTTTATCTTGGGCACAGTCAAACCTTCATACCAAATTGCATTGAAATCGGTCCAGGCCCACATACTTCCGCCCACTTTTTTACACCCCCTATGTTCTTTCTCACTATAAAAGGTACTCAGTGTTCAAATTTCAGCTCAATCGGATAAAGGGTATGCGAACCTATACGGAACAGACAGACAAACATTTGATTTTATATATTAAATGAAAAAATGATGATGCAGTAAAAACGACATTGACACATCTTACATTAACATATATGTAAGTTAAAAACATTTCAATAAAGTTTTCTTTCAATGTGAAAACTTTTCTCTCATACCTAAACAATTCAAAATACAATTAATTCAGTTCCGCTACTAAAGTAGTCAGCTTAAATATCAAATAAATCTTAATATATGTATATGTTTATGTACACATATACATACATTCCAGATGGTTTCATCTATAAGAGGTCAAAACCACATACCTTACCTTGCACACGCACACACACCTACACAACGCATGCACACGAAATGGAAATAACAATTATTTAAGCATTAGTTACTGATGCGTGTTGCCCAACAAGCAGAACTCATTCTTCATCAGATCCTTAGAAACAGGCATTTTGCTCTAATGCTGGCCCATTAATATTTCTACCTCATTTCATGCCGCAGCCATGGTTGCCAGCGTAAAGTTGTTGTGAGTTTTCTTGTTTTTTTTTTCACAACATTTCTTCACAACTGCAGGACTGTCGCCATGCTCTGCACTCTGCTGATAATCTTTATTTAGTTTTTTGTTCTAGAATACTTGGTTTGCTTGGACTGACCCATTGTGATAATGGCAAATTGGATATGTAGCGAAGTCATTATGTGAGAATTTATTGATATGTGTTAGAGTATGTGTTGCTGTGTTGATTTTGAATAGTTTCAACCTTTATTTAAGATATTAGGTCAATGGAATGTAGAATAAGTGTGTCTTCCCTTTGTGACTAGCATTGATCCAGCATCAATTTCGTAATATTGAACATTGAATTTTTTAATCTAAAATAGTTGCTAACTACGAAAAAACGATATTTGCTTAAAAACTGGATAGGAAGGAGTTGAGATAATTGAATGAAAAAATTGCATGAAACATAGTTAACATGGACCCAAGAATCTGCACTAATAAATAATTTTGGAATTCACCAACGGTCACGGGTCGAAAGCAACAGTTACATCTCTCTTGGTTCGACCGATAATATCAATATCAGCGTACATAAGAAACTGAACACCTTTATAGGTTATGGTACCATTGCGATGTACACTTGCCTTCGCAAGATTCACTCCATGATGAAATTGAAGATGTATCAAGGTTTCAGAGAGGTCATTTCCTACCTTGATGGACCGCATGTATTGCTTAACGTCATCCTGCAGAGACCTAACAACTTTGCTGGTATCCCGAATCTTGCAATTGAACGCAACTTTATAATGAAGTTGTGTAAAAATCTGGTCTTTTGTGGACTCAAAAACAAAAAAAAAAGGGAGGACTTTGAATAAGCATCTTATGGATCAATTGTGTTGTCTGTATAGTAAATTTTTTTGTAAATAATTGATCAGGGACTGAACCTATATTCTTTTTCTTTCCACTTCATAAGGCTTATGATCTCATGAAGCTTTTCATGGCATTGTTTACCCTCTGAGGGAGGCCTACCGTTGTCTGCAGGCAATTTTCTTCACGTTCATTAACTTTTGCATCCAGGATCATAGGTTACAGTGGATTTTCTAAGGCGTTGCTTTGTTTGGAATAAATAATTTTTATTTTATCAATTTCTAAATCATTATAAAATAACTCACAATTAGTAGTATTTTTTGAAATTTAAGCTTTATGGAGCGTTGCTAAGCAGTTTTTTAGATCGAATAAAACCACAGGTTTTTTCATGATATTGTTTTGGCATTTTCATCGAAATGCTCCGTATTAAACATATTTCTACAACTTTAAAACAATCTCAATCAATTATATTGATATAATATTCAAAAAATTTATTTTTTTTTTAATTTTAAGGTTTTTCCTTCCATAATCCACTTATGCCAAAACTGCATTCGCTCAACTGCTACTGATTTCTCTGGATCTCACTTAGTGCGGACACGTACCCGATATAAATTTCAATCAATAACTTTATGCAGCATGATTTTTTTGCTCTTGTCCTTTAGTATTTGTGCCGCTGGCTGTGTGCTGCTCTTGTGGTTCTACTATAGCTGAGTGCATTAGACGAACGGTTACTGCCAACCCATGCTCATTTTGTATGTGTGTTTGTGGCACATGCCCTTGCTACTACTTACCGCCAGAGTTTGTGGTTATGAAGATAATTGAATTTGCAGCTGGAAACGCGTTAAAACATTGCTGCGTACAGAAGAGCATGTTTTGATGCAACAAACGTCGTGTTGCTGACCAGTGAATTTATTTATGCGGTTGCTTAACCCACAAAACGAGGCATGTATGTAAGTGTGGGTATTTGTGTGTGAGTGTGTTAACGTTTGCAAAAGTGGCCAACAGATAAGCGTCAAGCGCTTCACACACAGTTCATATAAATTTAATTTATAATTTGAGTTTATTTTATGGTGCGGAAATGGCATTCGACGGTTACAGATGAAATTTTAATATGAACTAATGTAGCAGAGAAGCGAAATAGAGTTAGACAACTAGAGTCGGACAGTTGCTCGTAGTTGTAATTCTAGTGAAATTGACCTTAAAAAGCACAGATTTGTAGAATAAGAACAGTGCTTAATCATTTTTTTAATGACGGAAAAGTAGTAGTTGTCAACAACTTTTACTTTTTAATTTTTTTTTTTAAGAGAATATAAGCTAAATAAGAAAACAAATCATATTTAAAGGTCAGCACAAAAAAGGTCAGGTTTCGAAATAATGTGACTGATTAAAAATATGTATTAAGAATATGTTTGGGACGAAAAGTTTACGAACAACTTTATTTTCTGGTGCAAGAAATTCATTGAATTAAGAGCAAATGTTCACCTTCTAAAACAATTTCCTCTTAACTCAAAACTAAATTTTATCACAACTCTAATACTTAGAATATTGAGTCAATATTTAATTATTGCAACAATACAAAGAGCTTAACTTAACACACTGAAGCCCAAAAACTTCAACTAATTCCACTTGATTATGCATTAAAATTAAAACAAAAATCATAAATTCATAAGTATTTTCAATACAATCTGTGCAAATAAAAGCAGCACAAGCAAAAGCTTTCATAAAATATTGCAAAAAAAAACATCAGCATTTTTATGGTGGAAGGTTTATTTATTTTTTTTTTTTTTTAAGCAAGAACTCAATAAACAAATGCCAAATTTTTTTTTTACCATATCAATTTAGCTTTTCAATAATTTATGAACACAAATGGAACATCAAGTCAGAGTAAGTCAATGGAAAAAATGTTGTCATAAATAATTTAAATTTTGTAGCTGGTAACAAAGTCTTTTAAAAGCCAAAACACAAAAAAAAAAATACACATATTTACATACGTTTGCCCAGCCCCTAAAAGCAGAGTACAAAAATATTTATCTACTATGCAATATTGTATGCTTTATAAATTGTCTTAGGCATAAATGTAAAGCTTACCTGGCTGGCGCGCACGTACAGCAACAACAACATTAACAACAACAACAACATTAACAACAACAACAATCACAACAACCATACTAGCATAGAGCCTATAAAAGCTTTATTGAGCTCTAAATATTACTAGACAACGTGTAGGAATTCGAGAAAATTTATGCAGTTTTTGACCAAGCTTCCGCAAAAAACTCAGCCTTTAAAATAGGTCTTTATTTTAGAATCATAAAACGCAGCACAAAAGCAACAACATCAAGTAGAATTTTACATTTTATGAATACTGAAAGGTAGTCGAAAATATTTTGTTCGCATTTTTGATGATTGCAAAAATTCCAATATTGAGCCAACATTTAATAAGACAACATAAGCAAGCATGTCGAAATTTAAATTTATTTTGAGTAAGCAAAGTATGTTTGTACTTATGTGTGTAATAGAAAATTATACCGAAATGTAGGGTATTATTCATGACTGAAGGTAAATTGACAGTGGCTGAGAGAATAAGTAATTTCGTTGAAAGTGTTGAGAACTTGAGAGGTGATTGAAATAAGATGCAGGTAAACAATTATTATAAAGCGTGAAAAGTAAATTGGTTGATATAAGCTGAAAGAGAAGAAATTTATAGTATATTTTAAAGCTAAGAACATGACAAATACAAATACAAGATCAATACCCAAAACATGAACATGACCAGGATAAGGCAGTTAATCAATAAAAATACAAGACACAGTCCAAAACCAAAACCAAGATCAAGATTAAAATCGATCAAAAACAAGATCAAGATCATGATCTTATTCATAACCACAATCAGAATCGAGATCAATATCAAGATCATAATCAAAATCAAAATTAAGATCAAGATCAAAATAACGATCACGGCCAAAATCAAGATCAAGATCATAACCAAAATCAAAATCAAGATTACTATTAAGATCAAAATCAAGATCACGATCACGGCCAAAATCAAAATCAAGATTACTATTAAGATCAAAATCAAGATCACGATCACGGCCAAAATCAAAATCAAGATTACGACCAAGACCAACCCAAGACCAAGACCAAGACCAAGACCAAGACCAAGACCAAGACCAAGACCAAGACCAAGACCAAGACCAAGACCAAGACCAAGACCAAGACCAAGACCAAGACCAAGACCAAGACCAAGACCAAGACCAAGACCAAGACCAAGACCAAGACCAAGACCAAGACCAAGACCAAGACCAAGACCAAGACCAAGACCAAGACCAAGACCAAGACCAAGACCAAGACCAAGACCAAGACCAAGACCAAGACCAAGACCAAGACCAAGACCAAGACCAAGACCAAGACCAAGACCAAGACCAAGACCAAGACCAAGACCAAGACCAAGACCAAGACCAAGACCAAGACCAAGACCAAGACCAAGACCAAGACCAAGACCAAGACCAAGACCAAGACCAAGACCAAGACCAAGACCAAGACCAAGACCAAGACCAAGACCAAGACCAAGACCAAGACCAAGACCAAGACCAAGACCAAGACCAAGACCAAGACCAAGACCAAGACCAAGACCAAGACCAAGACCAAGACCAAGACCAAGACCAAGACCAAGACCAAGACCAAGACCAAGACCAAGACCAAGACCAAGACCAAGACCAAGACCAAGACCAAGACCAAGACCAAGACCAAGACCAAGACCAAGACCAAGACCAAGACCAAGACCAAGACCAAGACCAAGACCAAGACCAAGACCAAGACCAAGACCAAGACCAAGACCAAGACCAAGACCAAGACCAAGACCAAGACCAAGACCAAGACCAAGACCAAGACCAAGACCAAGACCAAGACCAAGACCAAGACCAAGACCAAGACCAAGACCAAGACCAAGACCAAGACCAAGACCAAGACCAAGACCAAGACCAAGACCAAGACCAAGACCAAGACCAAGACCAAGACCAAGACCAAGACCAAGACCAAGACCAAGACCAAGACCAAGACCAAGACCAAGACCAAGACCAAGACCAAGACCAAGACCAAGACCAAGACCAAGACCAAGACCAAGACCAAGACCAAGACCAAGACCAAGACCAAGACCAAGACCAAGACCAAGACCAAGACCAAGACCAAGACCAAGACCAAGACCAAGACCAAGACCAAGACCAAGACCAAGACCAAGACCAAGACCAAGACCAAGACCAAGACCAAGACCAAGACCAAGACCAAGACCAAGACCAAGACCAAGACCAAGACCAAGACCAAGACCAAGACCAAGACCAAGACCAAGACCAAGACCAAGACCAAGACCAAGACCAAGACCAAGACCAAGACCAAGACCAAGACCAAGACCAAGACCAAGACCAAGACCAAGACCAAGACCAAGACCAAGACCAAGACCATGACCAAGACCAAGACCAAGACCAAGACCAAGACCAAGACCATGGAAGATAAAGGATGACCAAAATCGCAATGAGGCGATACAAAAGCACATTTTCTGAACAGTTTCGACATTGGACAGTTCGGAATAGGTGTCTGATAACCTAAAACAAGAGAATAATGCAGACTTGGTTCTTATCGGAAATTTAATAAAAAAATAATTCAAATATGAATTCAGACCAGATCTTAATGCGTTCATCCTATACAAAATTGTAACAAAACAAGTAAAGAAAGTCTAAAGTCGGTCTAGGCCGACTATAAAATACCCTAAACCCACTTTCAAAAACTAAAAAAAAATTTATTGTAAATAGGCGTGTCCGTGGGCAGATGAAGCCTATATTTTATATGTATTTAAATGTTGATGAAAAATTTACACGTACCAAGTTTTATTCCCGTAGCTCACAGTTAATGCCTTTATTGTGCTTTCGCTATGTGTGGTGGGCGTGTTCATAGATGGATTACTCCCAATTTTTGAACACACCTTAGTTTTGGTATAAAATACATACATACCAAATTTAATTTCTCTATTACAAACATAACCTTATTTATTGAGTTTTAAACTTTTTGGGTTGTATGGGAGGTAGGCGTGTCCGTAGGCGGATGACGTCCATTTTTCAAAACCATCTTTGTCTTGTTATAAAAAACATACGTGCCAAATTTTAGCTCTGTAAGTTAAACAGAGACTTATTTATTGCGTTTTCAATTTTTTGGGTTGTATGAGAGATGGGCGTGTCCGTGAGCGGATGACGTCCATTTTTCGAAAACATCTTTGTGTTGATATAAAACACACACATATTAAATTTAATTGTTGTAGGTTAATTATGAGCTTATTTATGCAGTTTTCAATTTTTGCGTTGTATGGAAGGTAGGCGTGTCCGTGGGCGGATTCCAAAAATAAGAATCCTTCTTTCGAACTTTAATATATGGGAGGCACATACAAAAGTTGGCAGATCTGAACGAAATGCTGTGAAAATACTAGGTTATTTAAGTTAAAGATGTGTACTTAGAATTGTTGGAAACTTTAATACCCTAGAGGTACCTCCCTTGGATTATTAGTGAATATTCACATGAGTTTGTATGGGAAGAACAAACAAAAGTTAACCGATCTTAACAAAACTCGACCAGAAGGACATGCAAATTGATTAATTGACTCGTACTGAAAATGATTGAAATCGTTAGGCCTTAGGTGTACCTCCCTGGGACCTACAATGACATGTTACATCCCTACGGACAGAAGAACCGGTTCAGAACCTATAACGTGATAGGTTCCAAAGTGATAGTAACCAGACCCAATTCTGCCACCAACATATGAAACCAACCGGTCCCTTTTACATGGCGTTGTCATTGCCAGGGGTAAATTGACACCGGCTAGATACCTTTGGACCAATCCTAGAACCGGTTCAAAAATATATCGGCTGGTGTCAATTGACACCTCACAGAACATGGCACACTTATACACACGTTGATAATGAAATTGAACCAATATTTTGTAAATTCATGTTTTGCCGAGCTTGCTAGCGTTCACGTTTTGTACTCGACTGACCTGGGTTCAATCCCCGGCAGAGCCAAAAATATATTTTTTATACCCCCACGCGTACTGCGTAAGGGGTATATTAATTTTGTCACGACGTGTGTAACGCCCATAAGGAGGCGTAGTAGGTATAGAAAAGTATATATATTCTTGATCAGCATCACCACCTGAGTTGATTTAGCCATGTCCGTCTGTCTGTCCGTCTGTCCGTCTGTCCGTCTGTCCGTCTGTCCGTCTGTCTGTCGACACGATTATAGCCGTAATTTTCAAGCTATCGTAATGAAACTTCATATTTAAGCTTTTTTCTAAAAAGCAAAGATCAAGTTCGAGAATGGGCTAGATCGGATAAAAACCACGCTTACCTCCCATACAACCCTAATAATGAAAACTCTACAAAGAAGCTAATATTAAAGCTACAATACTGAAATTTTGTATATGTGTATTCTATGTCAAAACTAAGATGTCTTAGAAAAATGGGCGTCATCCACCCACTAACACGCCCACCTCCTATATATACAACCCTAAAATTGAAAAATGTATTTAATGTCAAAACTAAAGTGTGTTATAAAAATGGTTGTTATCCACCCATTAACACGCCCACCTCCCATACAACCCCAAAATTGAAAAATCTATAAAGAGGCTAATATTAAAGTTACAAGATGGAAACTCAGTATTTGTGTATTTAATGTCAAAACTGAGGTGTGTTATAAAAATGGGCGTCCTCCACCGATTAACACGCCCACCTCCCATACAACCCCAAAATTGAAAAATCTATAAAGAGGCTAATATTCAAGTTACAAGACAGAAACTCGGTATTTGTGTATTCTATGTCGAAACTGAGGTATGTTAGAAAAATGGGCGTCATACACAATCTAACACGCCCACCTCCCATACAACCCCAAAATTTAAAACTTTATAAAAAGGCTTATATTTAAGCTGCAGGAAAACAATTTGATATGTATGCATTTTAGACACATAAAAATAATAAAATCTCTCAAAATCTCATACAAAAAGCTCTCCAGTTTAAGATTCTTCCACCCTTAAGAATCGGACGTGGGGGTATTTTAACTTCGGCCAAGTCGAAGATATACCTTACTAGTTTTAATTTAAAATAAATTTTTTTAATTAAAAAATGAAATTTACAGCTTTTTTGAAGGTGTTAAGCAAACTTATTTTGAAGGTTTTTTTGATTAAACAGTTAGTGAAACGGAATTAGAATTTAAATTATTAAATTAAAATTGTTGATATAATCACGTACATATTATGCAGTATACTTACACAGCCAGGAGACGAACCCACGTCCACCGCGTGACAGTCCAACGCACTTCCACTGAGCTATTGGTAACGATAAGATAAATATAGCAAAACACATTTAAAAACGATTGGTCCCGTTCTGAGTTAAATCGAACCTGTCCTATGATAGGTTAAATAAGAACTTTCACAGGACCGGTGACTTTAGGGCAATTGACCCTGCTTTTGCCGTAGGGATGATTTCGAATTTGAGGAAGCAGAGACATCGGCTGTGATGCAAATGCGCACCACATTATCCGTGGTAACAAAGACATCAACAAAAGGATTGAGTACAGTTTGAAGCTACACAAAAACTCCGGATGAAACATATCGATATTTTTAAGGACGCACTTCCCGGGATATGTGTTTTCAAAAGACTGTCCACCAATTACAGAGATTAGTCACTCAGTACCGGGTGGCAGCGGAGATCTTCTGTCAAACTCTTTACTTCCAAAAGTATACGATTTGAAGCGTTTAAGTTCAGTCCATACTAATCGCCAGGACCCCATGGAATCTACCCGTGCCTAATGCAAAATGTCATTGACTCCTTGGCCTATCGACTCACTACAATGCTCATGGGTAGCTTTGCTTTAAACTACATTCCACACGCATGAATAAAGGTAAGAGTTGTGTTAATACCAAAAATGGATAAAAAGCCCAAACAATAACCTAAATCATATAAACCTTGAGTATAAAGCTTGAGTTCTTTTGTTCTTAAAATAATGGAAAAAAAATTCTAAAATTTACTATAGCAGAGCATTTTTTCAAAGACATCCTTTTAAGTAGGTTTCAATTTGCTTATCATTATCAGACAGGCAATTCCACAGTGACTGCAATCCATAGCCTATTCGGTATTATCGAAAAGACTTTTGAATCAAAACAAACTATATTGATATTGATAACTATATTGATCAAAGATGCGATGCTATGGAAAAACGTCCCCCCTCAAATTTCAGCAAAGTGCTCTCTATATAGTGCTCCTGAAAAAGCTATAATATTACCACTCTCTATTCAGAGTCTCTTTCATCTTACAAGCCCCACACTTGCCGGAAATGTGATTAATATTTTTCAAATGAGATCAAATACTTGGGATTAACTTTAGACAAACAACTTCTTTGGAATACTCAATTGACAAACAGCAAAGCTTCACTAGGTTTATTCGCCTGCCAACGACGCGTTGATGGCAGAAGAAGAGATCTCCAGCCAGAAATGATATATTGAACGTTTACAATATTGTTAGACCTTTGGTAAGTTATACAGCACTTCCATGGTGTTCAAAAGTTCAACTAGATATTGGAATCACTAGGGCAATGAGAACATTCTAGACTGAAGCCCTTGTTGTATTACTTGGACTGTCTCCTTTAACGAAAGTGATCGAAAAGGAGGTCTATCTAAGCGCACTGAGGTTGAAGAAAATACGTGATTATAGAGCAGGAAGTTTTAAAAGGCTTATGAAAATACTAGACCTTGCAAAATAACCCCTTTATTAAAATTGCTGACAAGATGTTACCAAAGCTAAATTTCTCGAAGAGCTGCAAGGTTGTTATACTTAACAGGCAAATGTGGAGAAATGATAAGTTCATACCTTAATCAGGGTCACAGTTAAGGTTAGCTAAAGGATCGAAACTAGAAAATGTAGACGTAGGAGCAAGTGTGCATGATCCCAGTTTATAAAAGGCTAAGCATAAATGTATGTGATTTAAATATGTGTCCAGGAATGTCTTCGTAGAAGAACCTTGGGATCCAATATGTCAATAATCTATACTCTTAGACAGTCAAGCAGCATTAAATGCCCTTCAAGCATACAATTTCGTTTTAAAACTACTCTTTGATTGGTCAAAGCAGTGCATGCATTGGGATGAAATAAGAACATAGAATTGTGGTGGGTACCAGGACATAAAAAATTTTAAGACAACGAAAAGGTAGACTGCCTTGGTAAAAGATGAAAATCCCTTTCCCTGATCGTTCTGAACCACTGTACAAATTTGAATGGACAGAGCCAAGCAAAGAAATTTTTACTCTTAGTAGAACTATATCAAAGATTCTGCTCAAGATTCTGCTAACTTTCTTACTTCAACCAACCATCAACTGCTAACAGGTTATTATACAGCTCACTGTGCTTTCAAAAACTATCTCAAAAAGATAGGTCTATCTGAATCAAATGTCTGCAGAATCTACGAAGAGGTTGAATAGACACCAGAACATATTCTTTGTGAATGCTCGGCAATCTACAAACTCAAACTTCTCTACTTTGGCGATGCATTTGTGCCACCATCAAAGGTCTGACGCAACAAGCCAGAAACAGTGCTAAAATTGATAAATTAATTCGACTTATGAAATAACTCAAAATTACAAGTAACTCAAGGAATTATGGAGCAACTCGAGTTTTTCTCTCAACATATTTTCAAGTTTTCTCTAAATTCTCTTTCTCTTTCCAATACATACCAAGTAGAAATTTAAGCATAATGAAACTAAAAGAAGATATAATTAATGGACAAGGAACACATTTGGAATCAGCTGTCAGAATTGTAAAATTCAAGATAGTGAATAGGGTTGCCACCTACATTTGTTATTATGTTTACAAATTATGTTTATATAATCTGATTTATCTATAGCTTACGCATAGGAAGAAAAATAATAAATTTTAAATTACTCTCAGTAAACAAACTTCATCATCTTTTAAAGAAACATTTTCATAGAATATTGAACTTTTTTAAAAATGTGTCAAAAAAGATTCATACAATTACAGTGTACCACTAAAGTCTTCGTACATCAGCTATTTAAAAATTTTATTAATTTTATTGTTAAAAACAGACATATATAGCAAGGGTTTTGAAAATTTTTTTAATTCATATGTGGTTAGTTAACACTTCTCTTCAATACAGCAACAAAATTTAATACATTTTATTAATTAATCCAAAGTTATTAACTGAAAGTATAATAAAATCATTAATTTGACTCCAATAAAGTCTTCACACACTTAAAATCATATTATTATAAAAGGTCTTAGAATTACACAGCATATATTTTAATATTTTGTTGCGTAGCCTTTATTTTTAATAACGGCGTTAAGATGGTCTGGCATCGATTTCACAAGTTTTTTCCATAACATCGCTCGATTTTTTTCCTAATCCTCCTGAAGAACATCTTTGAGCTGAGCCTTCGAAGCAATGTGATAAGTCCTGACTCTTTTTTCAATCGTATTCCACATATGCTCAATGGAATTGAGATCAGGACTCTGTTTTGGTGTTTTGAGCAAATGTGGAGTATTATGGGCCATGTGCTTAGGGTCATAATCTTGCTGAAAATAAAATTTCTCTGACACGCCCAACGTTTCAGCACTAGTCTTTAAATTTCCCTTGAGAATATCAATATTTGCGCGATGATTCATGATTCCTTCAACTACTTCCAAGTTTCCAACGCCGCTGGCAGTCATACAGCCCCGCCACCGCCGTATTTAACAGTTTTGATCGTATGTTTTAAGTTGTAAGCTTTTCTTTGTTTTCGCCACACTCTAAGTCTTCCATCAGACCCAAAAATATTATATTTGGACTCATCAGAGAATATAACACTGCGCCAGAACTCGAGCAAAGCGTTTTGATACTCCCGAGCGAAGTCCAAACGCTTTTTGTGATTTACTGCATTTACCAGTGGCTTTCTGCGAGGTGTACGAGACTTAAACCCGTCATCTTTGACGGCTTTTCGTACAGTTTTGGGACGAACTTATTTTTTATTGGATTAAATCTGATCTGCGCTAATTTTTTTTGCACTTATGAACTGATCCGCAGCAATCATACGTTTGATTTGCTTCCGATCTCTTTGTGTGTGAGGATAGAGGACATTCCTGAATTTCGTTTATTCTCTACGGCTATAGTATAGATAGTATATAGTAGATAGAAGAACGGCTACGAGATACAAGTTTGGCTATTTCCGCGTAGGATTTTTGTTTTTTCACGTGCAAATTCAATATAAGCGTACGCTCTTCAACCGACAAGTATTTACCGGGCATTTTAATATATATTTTACACAAATAACTTTGAATTTGCTCTTGCCTTGTTACGAATACGTGGCACGTGGTTCGTTTGTTTACTTTTACAAAAAACTGTTATCAGCCAATAACGATTAGCAGCAAATAAGACCAAAGCGCAAATGAAAGCTTAAAAGTACGAAGACTTAGTAAACAATTATACAATAAAACATTTTTAAAATTCCTACTAAACATTAGTGTTTTTTATCAATAAAATATGCAGAGTCATTACTGTTATAAGAAATATCTTTAAAAATTGGACCATAACAGTTATATTGTAAGAAAAAAAATAGTTATCAATAATAACTATTATTTAAAAAAAACAAAATAATTTTTCTCTGTTATAAGAGTTATGAATGAAGAAAATATTTTTTCGTTGCTGATAACGTTTATTTTCAATTTTTATTTTTTTACGTTGCCTCATAACTGTTATAGACGAGAAAAAAAATTTTTACGTTGCTCATAATTTGTATGATATAAAAAAATCTTTGTTACTTTTTTACGGCAACATGTGTAAGATTACACAGTGCGACACGAAAAAATAACTTCAAATATCTCAATGGTTTCTAGTAGTACATGGTCTATATATTATGCCCTCATACTCAGTTTTATCGGATTAGGTCAAATAAGAGAGAAATTCAAGGTCAAATTTCACCTTTAAGTCACCAATTTTTTCTTATATCTCTTAAACTAAATTCAAATCCCGTGTAGTAACTGCATCTAAATGTTTACAATGCATGGTTCTTTACATTTTGAGACCATTTTTTACTCAAAGAGTTACGTAAGGGGGTAAATTATTTCTTCAAAAACAGGGCTTTTTTAATAAAAAACAAAATTTTCAATAGTTCATTTACTTTGTATTTGTCTTCAAAAACAATCATATTATGCTGAATTTACATATAATTGTAATTACATATTTACACGCATATCTTTAAAACGGTAACTCTTTCGGTAAAAATGTCAAAGACTGTTTTGAAGAAAATTGTTGTATCTACAATATTCATCCGAATGATTTTACTCTAGGGCTTATATTAACGAAGTTACCATTTTTGGTAATCTTTGAATCCGAATATCTTTGGATGCGTACATGTAATTGTTGTGATCTTTTCAGAGGTGGGTTATTTTATTTTACTTAAGGTGTGTGCAAAAATTCAGCAAAATATGATTGTTTTTGAAGACAAATACAAAGTAAATGAACTATTGAAAAAATTTGTTTTTTATTAAAAAAAGCCTTGTTTTTGAAGAAATAATTAACCCCCTTACGTAACTCTTTGAGCAAAAAATGGTCTCAAAATGTAAAGAACCATCCATTGTAAACATTTAAACAAGCAAATAAAAACGATGCAAATGGAAGATTTTTATTGGATAGTGACAACAAGGGCGCTACCATGCCATGCCCCTTTTCCAAAGATTGCTCAAATTTATTAGTCGAAGGGCACGACTCAATAGTTAGTTCTAGGTCAGTTATAGATCAAAACTTGTGTTTACCGAAAATTTGTGTTCTTAAAAAATGCAACGCCACTAGCGGGTAGGAGGGTGAAAACAAACTTTACGACCTATTCTCATACCTACCAAATATATAAAAAAATTTCGACTACAAACACCGTGACGCGAAATTTTTATATATTAGAAATAACGTAAAAATTTATTTCTCTACAATAGTACGAGTTATTGTAGAACGCAAAAAAAATTTTTTGAAAATAAAAGTTATGAGCAACGTAAAAAATGTTTTCTCATTTATAACTGTTATGAGGCAACGTAAAAAATATAAATTGAAAATAACTGTAATGAAGCAACGTATAAAATATTTTTCAAAATATCGACAACTTTTTCGAACTAAAAAAAATAAATAACTGTTATTTTGGGTCTCTGAAAATATGAAATAGCTACTGTACGAAGATTTTAGTGGTACACTGTATGAGATAGAGTATTAAAAAATTTTGCAAAAATATTGCTTATAAGTTTTAACATTTTACTTCTACAAGGAATATTTTTAACATTTGCGACTACTTCTTAATGTACTTTTTTTTTTAACACTATTTTAAAGTTTTCAAAAAATACCCATAAAACGAAGATCTAGAGTGTTAAAATATTTTACAAAAATATAGCTCATGAAATTTTAAAGCACGTACATAACATAACAACTAATCAAACGCGTATATTAAGACGTTTTTGCAATTCCTTGTATTAGTTATATAAGTTAAATGTTAACTTACAACCCGTATTTAATATGACAAGATGTAAGCTTTCACGTACACCAATACTCATGTAAACTATTGTTTTCCTCATCTAGCGCAATTCGTTGATCGAAATCTGCAATATTTATAATGTGTTGGTTGAACTGTGTTACATTTGTTACTCATACGCCCTGTTGAGCTATTGCAATCAAACATGAAACGAACAAATATTTACTCAATAAAAAAAAAATATAACAAGCTGCTTGTTTATTTGATTTTATTAAATAAATACTTAAGTATGTGAAACAAATTTGATGCAAATATTTACAAAATAACAAATAATTTCATGGCAATTTTTTTCCATGTCAACGCAAAGTTTAGGGTTGCAAAATAATTTAGTTAAAACCAAAAACAAATTCTGGCGGGTATAGAGTGGGTACAGTTTAACGCAACATGCACACTATTTAATTATTAAATTAAATCAAAACAAACTAAAATTTAACAAGAGCACACAAAACTACAAGTAAAACGACAACATTTCTAGCGAAACATGAATAAAATATTGAAAATTGTAAATATTCGCGCTCAAGGTTTTGGCAGTGAATTGAATTGAACTTTTGCTATAAATAAATTAGATAAATAAATATAGCTTGTTTAAACAATTCAATTCAACGTAGAGAACACAATAAATAAGTGCTATGTGGGAAAATAAAAATCATATTTTGGCTAGTTTTTGAAACATGCATTCATTTCGGCTTATGCTGTAACAGTCGAATACTCGTATGTCTGTTCGTTGAATAGTTCATAGCTAAAGGCTTATGAAATTTATTTTTCAATATTTATTGAACAAATATTTATTTGTTTACAAAATTTTAAGCCCGATATTATGTAGAAAATCCTTAAAAATTTCGGAATTTTTGAGCATGCATACAATAATTATTATTTAGTTTATTTAGAATATTTAAGTATTTAAGCAAATTAAACTAGAAACTGTTGCCTAAAAATATGCATAAAATTGTATGCACTTAACTGTTATTTGTATAATTTGTATAGAATATGGCAAAAGTAGCTACAACTTTTAAAGTCTGGCTGCACTGGCAAATGAATGCACACGTTTGCTTGTACGTACGTTTTACTGCAACAATTTTTGTTATCATAAACAAAAAAAAAAACGGAAGAAAAAAACAACTTGCTAGAGAAACTACTTAATACAGGCGTAAGCTGGCAGCATATAACAAATACGTTGCTTATAATATGTGTCTGAGTGTGTGTATAAGTTCTATTGTTTTATTCTTCACATGTATGTGAGCAAGTATTTATAAATTGCATAAAAGTTGCAAACTAAAATTAACAGATATGCAAACATTTTCTAGCCATTCAGTTCTTCCTATATATTTACATGTTTGTATGCACTATATTTGGCTGCTGCTATTAAAAAATAATTAATAAAAACTTGCATTGAGTGGTACTTTTTTAAAGATCCATCAAAAATATAATGTTTTTTTAAAAAAACCATATCAAATCGAATTTAAGCCGATATGCAGTTTGAAGGACGTGGACTTATTTTAAAATTAATTTTTTTTATTATAAAATTTAAATAAAAAAAAATTATTTTCATATCTGATGAGTAATTCTTTTACAAAGTTGAGGTTTTGAAATTAGAAGAAGATTTTTATGATTTTTCCTGTTAAAAATAAAAAAATTTTTTTTTTTAAAGAAATATGAAAAAATGCATTCCATTTATTTTGCATATCGTAAAAATGTCCATTTTTGGTACTTTGGATGATTAAAACTATTGTTTACTGGTGCGATGAGACTTACAAGAAAAAACACACATTTTGTATGGAAGCCCTATGAAATGTTAACTTTTTTGATAAAATATTTAAACATAAGAATAGGCCATAAGAAAATCAAATTTTTGATACCCATATTGGGTACTTTTAATGTAATAAAATAAAATTATTTCTCTTAACAAAATAAATGCATTTCAATAAAACAAAAATTTTATTATAAGCTGTAAGAAATTTAAAAAAAAACCAAAAAAAAAGGTAAGTTTAAAAATTGGCTTAAATCCAACATAGATTAATATGAAATAATTGTGTCAAGATACTTCTTTGATATCGACTAAACATTACTAAAAATTACAACAAAATTTTCTTATGAAAATTTGATGCCATCGTGTGTGGTTTTGTAAGAGTTTTCGTTTGGTACCAAATTTGTAAATGTTTCCATGGAAAATAGCGAAATTAAAGCAAAAAAACGAAATTTTTGCTGATTTTGGAACGCGAGTTTGACACCCTAAACCATCGATTGAGCACATATAAAAAAATACGTCGACCTTAGATTTTTGTCTTCTATCACATATCCGAAAATCATTCAAATCGAAGACTGTCACCTGGGGACCTTTCCTTGTAAGTAAAAAAACTCGCGTGTAGCAACAACGTACACGTGGCAGTAGTGAAACTTCTAAAACAGTAAGAAATAAGAGAGATTTTAGTGTGAAATAGAGAGAGAAAGTTTCTGAAAAAATTCAATCAATACGAAATGAAATAATATTCTGTTTACTCAATATTTACATACAGGCATCGTAACGGTTGTGGTTTTTATCGAAAAAGTCTCATATTTGCCTTATAATTTTTTGGGTCAGATATAACAGTTACTTTTGACTTTTATATTATCGGTCAGAAATAACAGTTATTTTATGCCATTTATTTTTTCGCTCAAAAATATCAGGTAATTTATATTTTTTCTAAAAAACTATTGATACCATTATTTTCATCTCATCAATGAGACATTTTACACATGGTGTCAACAGTTCAATCAGTCAAGCGGCCTTTAAAAAAAAACACAAATTGCCTGATATTTTTGAACGAAAAAATTAAAGAACTGCTATACAAAATAACTGCTATTTTTTACCGATAAAATAAAAGTCAAAAGTAACTTTTATGTTTACCCGCAATAATGCAAGGCAAAAAATAACAGTTAACTTTTAACTTTTAAAGAATCAATCGAAAATTTAAAAGGCACTTAATATTCGTGAGGCTGAGGACATTTGTAACATAATGGTATATTTGAAAAAGTCTTTCAACAATTTTTTCATTATGTCTTTTTCATTTGAAAATTGAAAAATAACAGTTATTTTCAGTCACTGTTTTAGTTCAGTTGGTGTTTTAGTTGCTTTCGAAGGTCTTCTCAACTTTGTCACTTTTTGAATGCTAGATTGCGTTTGCATAGTACTCGTTGAAAGAGCCTCCGAAAGCAGAGCCATATCTTGTTGATTATTGCCTCTTGCATCCTGATCAAAATAGTTGCTATGTTGAGTGAAGGCCAGATCCAGCTGCGGCTGCATTCTTAAGAGCTCTAATTCTCTGTTTATATTCACCAACGCACTCTGCTCCTGTTTAAGCTACTTTTCTTAACTTCGCGACTTTTTTTGGCATGTCAAAAACGATTCGCCAGTCCTTATTATTACACTTTTAATACATTTTGTTTTTGATTTTATACTGTAGTAACTGTTTTGCTTGTTTTCAATTATCTGTCAAATTTTTGAAAACAACCAACGCGCCAACGTTATGATATACTCTTTAAAATTAACCTTTAAGCTCAGTATGCAGCGAACAGGCAGTAGAATTTTTTAAGCTAATTTGAATCTCCACACAAAAAGTGTAGAAATTTATTCCTTAATATTTTTATTCGAAGCTTAAAAAAAATAAATTTTCTGTGTATACTTTTTGGATGAAAATTTAAAGACATAGTTTGTGTCTGTGATAAACTAGATACGGACCACAACCCGTTCAATGTTAATACATTTTGTTTATTTGTTCTGCATGTGACTATGTGGCATAGAGGTCGAGTTTCCGACTCTTATGTACGGGAAGTACGTGTTCAAGTCCAGCTTGCAACAATTATTTTTTGAAAATTTTCATATGAATTGAAAACGTTAGCCTAGCGTCACGAATAAGAGACCTTGAAATTTCACTCGAAACCATACAAGTTTCACGTCAAAAAAAAAACTCAAAAAATAAGTTTAATTTCAGAGCGAAAAAACAAAACTAAAAAATAAGTGTTATTTTCTGAGGAAAAATATAAAACTTAATATATGAGCTTTATATTAGAACAAAAAAAAAATACACTAAAAATAAGTTTTACTATCTAACAAATAAAATAGAACTCAAAAAATAAGTTTTATTTTAGAGCAAAAAAATAAAACTCAAAAATAAATATTATTTTTTGAGTTTAAAAAAAAATAAAACTAAAAAAATAAGTTTTATTTCAGAGCGAAGAAAATAAAACTAAAAAAAAAAGTGTTATTTTGTGAGTAAAAAAATAAAAGTTGAAAAAAAGTATTATTTTCTGAGTAAAAAAAAAATATAATTCGAAAAATAAATGTTAAAAACGGATTTTTTTAATAAAACACATAACTGTTACAGTCCCAGCTTCAGTCCCAGATAGTTCATAAGTTCATAAGCGCACTCTCAGTGGCATTTTGGAAAAATTGAATAAAAACTACGTCCATATCCGATACAAAGCAACTTCACCTAAAATCATATAAACTTTAAAAAATTCTAAAATGACTTCAACATGACTGTGAGTTATTTTGACTGCAGTTAAGTCGAAGATAATGTCGCAAATTTATTTTTTTTTTTATATAATTTTGGAAAACATGTATGTAGAATTTTAATACCAAAACGGGGAGGGTTTTTTGGCAAAACGTCTATTAATAGAATTTAGATTTTTTTTTTTTTAGTTTCTTTTAGCATTTTAAATATTGCCAATCTTTTGTCTGTTCCATAACTTTCACCTGCTCTACACTCTAAACCTATTTTCAACTCACTCAACTAAACTGCATTGAACATTATTTTAACTTTAATATCATAAAGTGCTAATTATAAATTAATTATCTGAAATTAATCACTTAGGTATGCATTTAAAAGTTGAAAATTTTCAATTTCGAAATGCCAAAAATTTTCAAGGTTATAACAGTAATTATGTTCTTAATATTGTCAATTCAAGCTGAGTGCCGTTGCTGCTGCTTGGATTACAGCATTGATTGACATTCCGCTGGTTTTTTGTTTGATTAAAATTTTGCTGTTTTTTTTTTTTTTGTTTTTTGTTTGTTTTGTTTTTTGCTTATTTTGCTAATGCTTTTTACGCTTTTGCTGACACGCTTTAACAACACTTTACTTAACTGCTAATGCTTCTTGCCATACAAAATCAGTTAAGCAAACAAAATCATACACACATACACACAGAAATCATGCGAATACCTTTACAAAGCATGAATTAACCTAATTGTTTGCTGTATACAACTGTAATTAATAACCAGCGCGTAGAGTAACGTCAAAATTGAACAACAAAAACAACCTCCAAATCAGCCCTCAACACCTTTACAATTAACGGTTTCTAAATAAATACAACAAGCCAAGCAAGCAATACACACATACCACTAAAAATAAGAAAGTTCGCTCACACTCAAACACACACACACGTACACATGCGCGCGAGCGTTCTGATATTGTTATTATTATTGCCAGAAACGAGTAACGAGCAACGAGTTTGTTAAAATTTCAGTTTGGCGCTTTCATTGATTTCCGGTGTTTTGTTGTTGTTCCTCCCACAGTCGCTGCTTTTTTTTTTTTTTTTTTTTGCTATTGTTGTAGCTGTTGTTCTTATTTGAATGCATTATTAATCATTTTGGCTTTTGTGCATGTTGTTCTACATTAAAAGATAGACTTAATGATATTGATGTATAGAGCAAGAGAAATAAAGGCAGGCAATGAATTTGTTGCAGGATTCAAGCGTCAGCAAAACAGGCAAAAAGTTACAAAAAATATATATCAAAAATACTAATGATACTTCATGAATTTGTTGTTGCTAATATTGTTTTTGGTTTTGCTGTTAATGTTGCTGTTGTTGTTGTTCTTGTTGTTGTTATTATTGTTAGTGGTTTTGTTGATAATGTCTTGCTTGCTGCTTGCTCGGATTGTTTGGTTGGCTGATTGTCTTGTAGTTGTATTAGTGTAATGAATGATAAATCATCATTAATTATGGAATATGATTAACTTTATCAAGTGACAGAATGAGCTGACGGAAAATTGATTTATGTTGCTACTACAACAACAGCCAAAAACTATTAAAAAAAAGAGATAAAAGTAGCAATACCGAATATTTGCAAGAGTGACAGTTTAATCACAAATAAGGAATTGAAGTTGGATAGGCAAATAAAAACAAAACATTTTTGCATTATTTTAAAAAAAAAAATTTATTTTATAGACGTTATTAAATTGTAAACAAAATTTGTATTAACCCATTGACCGCCAAATAAAAATTTCTAACTTTCGAACTAAAACTAATGGTTAAAATCAGGAACCGTAATCATTTTGAGCAATATCGAAAAATTAAGAAATACTTATTTTATATGATTTTTAATTTTTTGCTTTTCTTTTTATAAAAATAAATAAAAATCTTTTTCTGATTTTTATTTTTTACATCAAAAATAAAAATTATTTTTTGATTTTTATTTTTTAAACAAGCAAAGAAGTCAATTTTTTCATTTTTTTTTTTTTTACTCAAACAAAAAAATCATGTTGATTTTAATTTTGTTTTTTTTACTCAAGCAACACTCACAAATAATTTTTTATTTTTATCATTTGTACTCAAGCAAAAAAATTATTTTTGATTTTTATTTAAAAAATCGTGTTTATTTTTGTCTCAAATTATTTTGTTTATTTTTTTTTTTTGTAAGAAATAAAAATTAATTGTTGATTTTTATTATTTCTCTTTATCTTTTTAACTTAAAAATCATAAGTTTTGACTTTCATATTTTTCACACAAACAAAAAAAATAATTTTTCGTTTTTATGTTTTGTTTCAAAAATATAAATAAAAACTAATTTTTTTTTATTTTTAATTTATAAAAATCATCTGTTGATTTTTATTATTTCGCTCAGTTCAGTTCTTGATTTTTATATTTTTAACTCGAACAAAAAAATTAGTTTTGATTTTTATATTTTCACTCAAACAAAAAAAAAAACATTTGTTAATTTTTTTATTTTTTGTCTCAAAACTAAAAAGCAGAATTAATGTTTTTTTTTTTTTATCAAAAATAAAAATCAGAATTATTGTTTTTGTTGTTTTTTTTTTTTGTTTTTGTAATAAATAAAAATCATCTGTTGATTTTTATTATTCCGCTCTATAATTAAAATCAGTTCTTGGTTTTTTTTACTCAAATCTTATTTTTAATTTTATTTTTTAATAATTATTAATAATTCCTATTTTATAATAAAAAAATAAAATAAAATAATAAATATTTTTTAATAAAAAATTTTTATTTTTTGCTCATATATAAACATCGTTTTCTGATCTTTATTTTTTACATCAAAAATAAAAATAATTTTTGTCGATTTTTATTTTTTTTACTCAAACAAAAAAATCATGCTGGTTTTTTTTTTTTTTTTTACTCAAGCAAAAGAATCATTTTTTGTTTTATCTTTTTAACTCAAAAATCATTATTTTTGATTTTTATATTTTTCACTCAACGAAGAAAAAATATTTGTCAATTTTTATTTTTTGTCTCAAAACTAAAAATCAGAATTAATATTTTTTTGTATCAAAACTAAAAATCAGAATTATTGTTTTGATTTTTTTTTTTTTTTTTTTGTTGAGTTTTATTATTCCGCTCAATAATTAAAATCAGTTCTTAATTTTTATTTTTTTTTTACTCAAATTTAATTTTTACCTTTATTTTTTAATAATTATTAATAATTACTATTTTATAATAAAATAATTAAAAATAATTAATTACTTTTAACAAATATTTTTTTATTTTTTGCTCATATATAAAAATCGTTTTCTGATTTTTATTTTTTACATCAAAAATAAAAATAATTTTTTCGATTTTTATTTTTTTTACTCAAACAAAAAAATCATGCTGATTTTAATTTTTTTTTTTTACTCAAGCAAAAAATCATTTTTGGTTTGTATCTTTTTAACTCAAAAATCATTATTTTTGATTTTTATATTTTTCACTCAAACAAAAAAAAATATATTTGTCGATTTTTATTTTTTGTTTCAAAACTAAAAATTAGAATTAATGTTTTTTTTTTGTATCAAAAATAAAAATCAGAATTATTGTTTTTGTTTTGTTTTTGTAATATATAAAAATCATCTGTTGATTTTTATTATTCCGCTCAATAATTAAAATCAGTTCTTAATTTTTATTTTTTTTTACTCAAATTTAATTTTTACCTTTATTTTTTAATAATTATTAATAATTACTATTTTATAATAAAATAATAAAAAATAATAATTACTTTTAAATAATAATTTTTTATTTTTTGCTTATATATAAACATCGTTTTCTGATTTTTATTTTTTAAATCAAAAATAAAATTAATTTTTTCGATTTTTATAATTTTACTCAAACAAAAAAATCATACTGATTTTAATTTGCTCAACTCAACTCAAGCAAAAGAATCATTTTTGGTTTTATCTTTTTAACTCAAAAATCATTATTTTTAATTTTTATATTTTTCACTCAACAAAGAAAAAATATTTGTCAATTTTTATTTTTTGTCTCTAAACTAAAAATCAGAATAAATGTTTTTTTTGTATCAAAAATAAAAATCAGAATTATTGTTTTTGTTTTGTTTTTTTTTGTTTTGTTTTTTTTTTGTTTTTTTTTTTGTTTTTTTTGTTGTTTTTGTAAAACATAAAAATCATCTGTTGATTTTTATTATTCCGCTCAATAATTAAAATTAGTTCATCATTTTTATTTTTTTTTTTTACTCAAATTTAATTTTTACCTTTATTTTTAAATAATTATTAATAATTACTATTTAATAATAAAATAATTAAAAATAATAATTACTTTTAAATAATAATTTTTTATTTTTTGCTTATATATAAACATCGTTTCTGATTTTTATTTTTTAAAACAAAAATAAAAATAATTTTTTCGATTTCTATTTTTTTGCTCAAACAAAAATCATGCTGATTTTAATTTTTTTTTTACTCAAGCAAAAAAATCATTTTTGGTTTGTATCTTTTTAACTCAAAAATCATTATTTTTGATTTTTATATATTTCACTCAAACAAAAAACAAACATTTTTCGATTTTTTTTTTGTCTCAAAAAAAATTCAAAATATTATTTGTTTTTTGTGTTTTTTTTTTTTTTTTTTTTTTTTGGTAAGAATTAAAAATTTTTTAATTTTTATTATTTCGCTCAATAATTAAAATCAGTTCTTGATTTTTATAATTTTGTTCTGAAATATTAATCGTTTAAGGAGTTTTATTATTTTGCTCATGAATTAAAAATCGAATTCACAAAGTTTCTTCTTCTAAGACATTCTTAATAGTTCTGTTTTTTTATCTCTTTCATTTTGAAAAGAAATTAAAGAACAGAATTTGAATATGATATTAAATTTTAAGTTTATTTTACTAAGAATTATTATACTGACAGGCCTTTCTCTTTAGGAAGGAACAAAATTTTGTCCAAATTTTCTGAAGACAAATTACATCTTTGGTTACTTAAAATAAGTCGAAGTGCGGAAAATGATAAATTCGATATAACCAATAAAAATTGATGTATATCTTGGGAACCGGATTTCTCAGATACGTAGTTAAGTATACCAAAATTATGATGTTAAAATTTTTTACAATTTAAACATTTTGTATGGATGCTATGCGGCAAAATTGAATAAAATAATGATTTTTTGCGTTTATAATTTTTGCTTTTTGCTTTTTAAAAAAGTTACGGAGGTGGGCCGGTATGGATTACAAAACAAAAAATGTGTCCCAAAATTTTTTTTTGATCCATCTACAAGTTTTTATCGCTAAGAAACTTCAATCAGAGCAAAAAAGTGCGATAGTGCTATTTCCTAATGGATATATAAACCGTTCTTTATGCCATTAGCTCGTTATATCATCCCCTAAATTGATGGTATTTTGGTGAATAATTTTCAATTTTTTTAAAAGCTCTTTGCATCTTTACATCCCCTGACTCTTCTTCGGACTCCTCATCAGACGGAAAAACCTCAATCGAATTTAAAAGATTGCCAAGTAAGGAGGTTAAACTTTGGGTTTGGGTTTCCTGTTCAAACAAATCCGGAGCTTGCGATAATGGCTGTGGTGATAGAACTGCCGCCGATGAGCTTCCTCCACTTTTATCCGATTTGAGCAGTCTATTAATCTTTGGGATGAATATAAAATTAAATTTTTTTGTAAAAACTATCGAGTAATGAAATTTCCTTCATTTTTATACCCTAAACCTGAAAGGTCAGGGTATATTAACTTTGTGTTAACGTTTGTAACGCATAGAACGAAGAGAGTCCGGTATAGAAAAGTACATATATTCATGATCAGGGTCACCCAGTTAGTCAAGCTAAACATGTCCTTCTGTCCGTCCGTCCGTCCATCCATCTGTGTGTTGTCCGTAAACACAGAAAAGAAGAAAGAGTTGAGATAATTGCATGAAACTCCGTACACATGGTCGCATGAACCCAAGGATCTGTACAATTGAATATTTTTGGAATGAGCCCACAAACCAGCCTACCTCCCATACAACACAAAAATTAAAAACTGCACAAATAAGCTCAAAATTAACCCTAAACAATAAAATAAGGTATGCATGTCTTTTATATAAAAAAAAAGTTGTTTTCGAAAAATGAATGTCATCCACCCACGGAAACGCCCACCTCCCATGCAACCAAAATTTGAAAACTCAATAAAAAACCCATGTTTAACCTACAGAGATAAGATTTAGAACACATGTATATCAAAGCAAAGATTTCATCGAAAAATGTGTCTCATCCGCCTACGAACACGCCCACCTCCAATACAACCCAAAAATTTAAAACTCAATAAATATGCTCATGTTTTACCGACAGAGACAAAATTTGGTATGTATGTATGTATGTATGTATGTATTTCTTCATCCGCCCGCGGTCATGCCCATTTTCAACACTATCATTGTATTTTTAAAAAGTAGGTTTAGGGAATTTCATAGTCGAGCTAGACCGATTTTAGACTTTTTTAACTTGTTTTGAATTGAAAACATTTTGTTGTGCTTGAAATCTCACAGTTGATAAATGAATAAAACTAAATGTTTTGAAGAAATTTTTACTTTTGAAAAACACTCAAATTCGACCAACTCAAGAAGTCTCTCCCTTCCAAACGTTCTCTCAAAAATTGTATTTTTCTCCAGTGTTGCCGTGACGGTTCTAAAAAAAGTATCCATTAAAAGGTCAGAAATGTATCCAAATGTATCCACTTAAAAAAAACACGTATCCAGGTATCAAATTGCAAGAAACGATATTGTATTCACTTTTATACACAAAAAGTGGTTTTTGACTTTAAAATCAATCAATTTTTACAATCTAGAAGCGTCATATACTGTGTTTTCATGCAGAGTTAACTCGGTGTTAACTCGTAGTTAGCCCTGTATGTACACGAGGGTGGAGTTGAGTTTCGTTAAAACCAAGAAAACTCAACGAAACTTGTTGGATTTAGCTGAGTACTTTCTGTCAAAAACCGTAACCACGAGTTAACTCTGCATGTAAACACAGTAATATACAAGCTTCTATTTATGCAAAATTTCAACACTCTATCTTTACGTAGAAAAAAGTTATCGATATTTGTTCCGTAACAGACCTTTATTTTCGACTGTGCGTTAGTTGGAGCAAAAAGTGACATTTTAATTGTACGCATTGCTACAAAATTACAAAAACACACAATAATGGCAATGCTGACAAACAACAGCATATTGCCATATGAAATCAAAAAAGCCCTAAGCTTCATTTAAAAAATTTTACAAGAGAAGCAAGTAACTTAAAAAATGAAAAAACAAACATAATTTTTCAACATTTTTTCAGGCTAATTTTGTTAATAAAATGGTTGTTTCTAGTAGTAGGAGTGAAACATTTTGCGCAAACATGTATTTGGATACGGTACATCATTATCAATTAAAAACTCGATTTTAAATTTTTGGGAACTTGGTAACTTTTTTGATTTGATATGACGATATTTCCGTATTAAAAAGATTTTTCAATAAAAGCATCCAAATTTACACTAAGTCTAAAAAATAAGTATCCATTAATTTTTGAAGAAAAAAAGTATCCAAATGGATCCATTTGGATCCAAACGGCAACACTGTTTCTCTCTAAAACATATATATTACACATGAATATTGTTTTCTGTTTAAAATTCAAAGTAAGAAAAATGTAAATTTATGAAGAAAAATTTGACCTTAAATAATAAGAGTTCGCAAAATTTAAAGAAAACCTCAATATTCACAGCGTAAAGACAAAACAATGTTTTCTGTTTTCCTAGAAAAAGCTTGTCAGCAACTTTAAAAAGATCCATAACTACACATACACGTGTGTATTAAATTCTATTTTATCTAAAAGTACCTCTCAATACATGGAAATATACATAGAAATAATGATTTAGTTGTTGGGTTCAATTTTGCATACAATTTATTTAGCATATGAGCAGCAATCGGGATCCTTCTAACCAGCCCCTCCCCCTAATATAAACAATATCAGCATTGTTATAACCAGTTATAACCACCCACAGAGAGTCATAATTTATTTTATGAAATCATTCTTTAGATAGTAACAACAATGCATGAGGGTGCGATTAGCTGCTTATAATATAACAAACAACAGACAGACACGTACACACACACACACACACACACACACACTCACATACATAAGTAAACAATAGCAGCATAATGCAAATGGGTGCATGTGCACGTGTTTGTGTATGAGTGTGTGCAACATATACATACACACTCACGTATATGGTTTTAAGCTATAAACTAGTTTCTTTGGCCTCAATTTTAAGTTCTAGAAGATGAGAAGCAGCTTTAAGCTACTACTTCAAATTGGGATGTGGAAACTTAAAGCTTTTGATTTTGTTCAAATATAAGAGGTAGGCGGAAGGTGGTGTGGGTAAGGTTATTGCAAACGTTAGTGTGTGTGAGGTGGGTGGAGGATGTGTGTTTCTCTATGTTTATGTGTCGTCTATGTTGACATGAGTTGGTAGTGTTGGTGCTGCGCCAGCTGCTGTTATTGTTATATTTTTATTTGTCTAAACGATCAACATATGTTCAAACATTTATAGGTGTGTTCCTGTGGGTGGGGGTGTGGGTTTGGGTGAGTGTGTGTTTGTATAGTATGTAATTGTCGTTGCTGTTAATTTTCTAATATTTTTTTGTTCTTTTTTTTCGAACTTCTCTAAGTAAACTGCACTGTACACTGTTATTGTATGCTACACGCTGCAGCTGCTGTTGTTACGGTTAGCTTGATTACTGTGTTTAGCTTGAAGGAAGCACAAGCAGAAGACTTATGAGCACATAGATTAATTTAGCTTGTTATCTAGGTTATAGATTAGTCCATGGTGAGCAGAGTGCGTCATTAATAAGGTTGCTTAGTGTGGTGATGCATTTATTATGGCTAATGCTAAAAATTTATTAAAAAAACCCATGGATAAAATATGCAATAATGTTTTGTATTAAAAAATTTAAAATTAAGTTAAACCAACTTTAAATTTAAGTCTTCCAAAAAAATATTAGCAACTTTTTGTTTTGGAAAAAAATACATTTCTTTCTTTTATAGCTTCTAAGAGCTTACAATTCAATTAATTTGTTAAACCAAGGAATATGCTCAAAAATTCATCAACAGCTGTATCAGCAATATCTTCGATGAAATCCTTCGAGCAAAATGTGAACACCTTAAGTAACTCAACAAGCTACCACCAGCCATGCAGCTACTAGCTAAATTAAAGCAAATAAAAAGCAAGAAAGAAGAATACAACAAAACGCGCTTATAATAGACAGGAAGTGACAGACAGCAGCTGGCGCGCAACGAGGTTAGCAATACAATAACAACAACAACAACAAAAACAAAAACAAAAAATAACCAGTGTGCTGCTGTCAAATGAAGAAACATTACTGACAACTACTAAGCAAGAGAAGTAAGAAAATAAGAAGATAAGAAATAAAAAAAAAAAACACCACAATAAATCCATTCAAGGAAGTGAAGAGCGCGCCAAAGGATCTGCTTCGCATTTCATTACTTTTCAAGAGCTAATCAATGCAATTGACAGCGCAAAATATGAATAAATTATGAAATTTACAAAGAATACGAACAAATAACAAAAAAAATAAAAAAAAAAAAAACAAAATCAAGCATAGTGTAGGTAAAGTTGTTGGAATTATATTATGTTAGAGAATAATTTAACGTTGAGTTTTATTTAAATAACTACTGATTGGCAAAAGTTTTTAAAACTTTTCAAGCTAACAAAGAAATTATAATAAAATTCATAAAACTTCGAGTTTAGTCACTAGGTTTGGCAGACGCTTTCTGCTGTAAGTCATAAAAAAACAAAATTTTTATGACATAAAAAATAAAAATGTAACAATAAAAATCAAATATACTTTGTTAGCCTTGTATATCTCAAACTAGATAGAATAAAATACTTGAACTTTAATATCCGCTGAAAGATATCCTTGAAAACTAAATCGAATAAAATACTTGAAATTAAATATCCACTGAAAGATATCCTTGAAAGTGCTTTAAAAAGAGTTAATCTTCTATATTAACAATATATTTATATATTTTCTCAATTTTAAGACAATACGTTTGAATGAAATTTTGATAATTTGAAAAGTACTGTAACAAAGATGTGAGAATGTATGTATGAATGATATAGAGAGCTTTTGAGTTGATGGTCGAATTTGATTTTTTCTCAAAAGTACAAATTTTCTCATAAAATTTTGGTTTATGCATTCATAAATCGTTAAAGTTGCAGGCAAACATGTTTTGAATTTTAAATTATTACTTCCCTTGAGTCAATATCTTGGTCGGATTTTAACTGTTTTCCAATTTTCTAATTATTTCTAAAATTAAAAACAAAAATATAGACTCAGTACATTTTTCGCTTGCAACACGGCATCGTACATTTGATATATACTCATTTCAGCGAACGTGTACACATCAATGAAAGTAATAAATGTACTCAATACATAAAAAATAGACTCAGTACCAGTGATGCCAATTACACGGAAATTACGGATTTCTACGAATAAAGGGTGATTTTTTAAGAGCTTGATAACTTTTTTTTTAAAAAAAACGCATAAAATTTGCAAAATCTCATCGGTTCTTTATTTGAAACGTTAGATTGGTCCATGACATTTACTTTTTGAAGATAATTTCATTTAAATGTTGACCGCGGCTGCGTCTTAGGTGGTCCATTCGGAAAGTCCAATTTTGGGCAACTTTTTCGAGCATTTCGGCCGGAATAGCCCGAATTTCTTCGAAAATGTTGTCTTCCAAAGCTGGAATAGTTGCTGGCTTATTTCTGTAGACTTTAGACTTGACGTAGTCCCACAAAAAATAGTCTAAAGGCGTCAAATCGCATGATCTTGGTGGCCAACTTACCGGTCCATTTCTTGAGATTAATTGTTCTCCGAAGTTTTCCCTCAAAATGGCCATAGAATCGCGAGCTGTGTGGCATGTAGCGCCATCTTGTTGAAACCACATGTCAACCAAGTTCAGTTCTTCCATTTTTGGCAACAAAAAGTTTGTTAGCATCGAACGATAGCGATCGCCATTCACCGTAACGTTGCGTCCAAGAGCATCTTTGAAAAAATACGGTCCAATGATTCCACCAGCGTACAAACCACACCAAACAGTGCATTTTTCGGGATGCATGGCCAGTTCTTGAACGGCTTCTGGTTGCTCTTCACTCCAAATGCGGCAATTTTGCTTATTTACGTAGCCATTCAACCAGAAATGAGCCTCATTGCTGAACAAAATTTGTCGATAAAAAAGCGGATTTTCTGCCAACTTTTCTAGGGCCCATTCACTGAAAATTCGACGTTGTGGCAGATCGTTCGGCTTCAGTTCTTGCGTGAGCTGTATTTTATACGGTTTTACACCAAGATCTTTGCGTAAAACCTTCCATGTGGTCGAATAACACAAACCCAATTGCTGCGAACGGCGACGAATCGACATTTCACGGTCTTCAGCAACACTCTCAGAAACAGACGCAATATTCTCTTCTGTACGCACTGTACGCATTCGTGTGGTTGGTTTAATGTCCAATAAAGTAAACTGAGTGCGAAACTTGGTCACAATCGCATTAATTGTTTGCTCACTTGGTCGATTATGTAGACCATAAATCGGACGTAAAGCGCGAAACACATTTCGAACCGAACACTGATTTTGGTAATAAAATTCAATGATTTGCAAGCGTTGCTCGTTAGTAAGTCTATTCATGATGAAATGTCAAAGCATACTGAGCATCTTTCTCTTTGACACCATGTCTGAAATCCCACGTGATCTGTCAAATACTAATGCATGAAAATCATAACCTCAAAAAAATCACCCTTTATTTAAGCCTTGCACAGATAAACAGACAACAGCGACAAAATAAGGCAAATCTACGGATTTTTAAGAATTTCGCATGGATTTCCGAGGATTTTGAAGAATTTTTATATGTTTATGTGAATTTAATGTCAGCATTAATTTGAACGGTAAAAAAATTTGCGTATCACTCAAAAATATGTTTACTTAATTTGTTACAACTTTGCGATTATCAACACTTGCAAATAATAAAAATGTGCAGCCCTGAAAATTGGACATGTAAGTAAAGTTGGCAACGATTTAGTTTAAAGGGCCTATAAAAGTTTTTTGGCGATCAAAAATAAATTTTATTTTTATTACATTTTTCGAAGTTTTATATAATTGAATAAAAATTATTAGAATTATAAGCACAAACCTCCGAAGAGAAATCAATAAATGATTCTTCTAAAACTTTAAACGCGTTTTATTCGAAAAGTGCTGTTTGAAAACGGTGGACAGCATTATTCAAAACTATAATAAGGATCGCTACCAAATTTATTTCACTTGTAAAGGAAATACCATTGCTTCTTTTAAGGTAAGTTACTGTCAAAGTTGGCCCGTGGACGAAATAGTCCAACGACGACGTCGGAGAATTTTTTTCACTTTTTAACGTTAGTAAAAACATTATTTTTTACTAACTTAAAAAAAAACAATTATTTTTATTGACAGATTTAGGCTCACTGTCAAAAACTTGGTTTTTGTAAAGAAAAAAGAAGTAGTTTGTTCATTATTTTGTTTTTTGGTGCTTTCAATTTTACCAAATTTTCAGATTGCAAATTAATTACACTTTTTTGAACGCAACCAAATCTAGATAAATTTTTTCGAAAGTCAAATAAATGAAGAGTTAATTTCTAAATTATTTCTTTCTTCATATCTGTTTGGTTCCAAGACATACAATTTTTTAAGTTTTAGTCCCAAAATGCTCGTTTTTCGGTGTACTAATATTGCTAGCGTTTCTCTGTGGAAATATTTTATAAATATAAATAAATCGAAGACGGCGCAAGGTTAACTCATTTTAGTCCCTTACTCGATTTTTCGACCATTAACTTTAAAATTAATTTCTGGAAAAAATATATTAAAAATGTTTACAAATTCTTTCCGCATAGTTTGGTTTAATAACAATTTACAAATTTTCCATTTTACCTGAACAAGTAACATTTTTTTCAGATATTAATTTTAAAGTATGTAAGTGGTAGTAAAATCAACCAGCGGACTAAAATGGGAACCTAATGTCGAATGTGAGTCAGTGGGAGCCTCGTTTCAGGCGACTTAAAGACGACTTAAAACTACCTCTAAAATGTATTTTAACGTTATTTTATTTTTAATGATTATAAAATGTTTATAAATAAAAAAAAAAAAACAAAAAACAAATTGGCCATTTCAGCCCTTGAAAGGACTTTGACCGAGCTTCTTATGATCAATTGTTTATAATGTTTATAAATATTTGAAATGTTTTTACTACTATAAAAAAAGTATGTTCCTTCAAAATGAAAAAAGTTTTGAAGTTTTTTGTGTTCTTAAGTTTTAGACAATATGTTTTATGCAGGGTCCGAAAATAATGATTATTTTTCAAATTTTAATGAAAAAAATCAGTATGTTCCAAGCGCCGGAAAAAACTTTTGAGTATAGCGAAATGCTGGAATTTGTGTTGACTCTTAGAATAAATAATGATTTTTATTTTTTAAGCGTTAAGTTTAAAAATTAAAAATAATTACTATAAAATGATTTCCTTTTTTTTTTGCTCAGGAATAAAAATTATTTTTGGTTTTTATTTTTTTGCTCAGAAATAAAAATTACTTTTGATTTTTATTTATTTTGCTCAGAAATGAAAATTATTTTTGAATTTTATTTTTTTGCTCAGATATAAAAATTATTTTTGAATTAAATTTTTTTTGCTCAGAAATAAAAATTATTTTTAATTTTTATTTATTTTGCTCTGAAATAAAAATTATCTTTGATTTTTATTTTTTTGGCTCAGAAATAAAAATTATTTTTGATTTTTATTTAATTTGTTCAAAAATAAAAATTATTTTTGATTTTTATTTAGTTTGTTCAGAAAAAAAAAATTATTTGTTGATTTTTATTTTTTAGCTCAAAATTAAAACTGATTTTTTAAAGGAATAAAACATGCGTACATTTTTCATAAAAATTTAAATCTATACAAAATATGGGCTTATCCACGCACGGACAATTCCTTTTCCAATGCTATTATTTTTTATGAAAAAGTAGGTCAAGGATATGTCAGAGTCAAGCTAGACCGACTTTAAAATTTCTTTACTTTTTTTACATGTTCTTAAACCATTGCTTAACAAATTATGTTTGTTTTAAACTGAAGCGCAAGCTGGCCTTGACGATGTAGATATTGAAAGCTTCGCTATTCCGCTATTTAGTGTGAACAGAATTTGTTGTTTCAAAATTTGGACAAAATTTTGTTATTAAAAATGAATGCCTGTCATTTTAAAAATTCTCGATAAAATTAATATCAAATTTAATATCATCTTAGTTTCTTTTCAAATTTTGAAGCGATGAAAACATAACTATTAAGAATGTCTAACAAGAAGAAAGCTCTTGAAATCGATTTTTAATTTAGGAGCAAAATAACAAAAATCCTTAAGCGATTTAAATGTCTGAACAAAAAATAAAAACGAAGAACTAATTTTAATTATTTAGCGAAATAATAAAAATCAAAAAATTCTTTCTATTTCTGACAAAAAAAAAAAAAAAATCAAAAAAACCCATACAAATCATTTTTCGATTTTTATGTTTTGTCTCAAAAATAAAAATTAAAAATGATTTTTTTTGTTTGATTACAAAAATAAAAATCAAAAATGATTTTTTTGTTTGAGGAAAAATAATAAAAATCAAAAATGATTTTTTTGTTTGAGTAAAAAAAATAAAAATCAAAAATGATTTTTTTGTTTGAGTAAAAAAATAAAAATCAACAATGATTTTTTTGTTTGAGGACAAAAAATAAAAATCAAAAATGATTTTTTTGTTTGAGTAAAAAAAATAAAAATCAAAATTAATTTTTTTGTTTGAGTAAAACAAATAAAAATCAAAAATGATTTTTATACTTGAGTATAAAAATAAAACTTAAAAATAATTTTTATTTTTGATTTAAAAAATAAAAATCAGAAAACGATTTTTATATCTGAGCAAAAAAATAAAAATTATAAAATAATCATTATTTCTTAATTTTTTCGATATTGCTCATAATTATTACGGTCCCTGGTTTTATATTATGTTTTTAACTATAAATTAATATTTTGTCGACATTCTTTAATGTGTTGATTTGTTATTTGTTTGGGCTTAAAGTCCGGTCACTATTTTATATTAAAACAAACTTATTTGTTTATAATAAAATTTTTTTTATTATTTTGTCCAATATTTCGAACTCCGCCGGAGTCCATCATAAGGAACACTGTTCTGTTTTTACAAAGAATTTACAATTACAAATTTTTACGACAATATAGAAAACACGAATATTTTAACTTACATATTAAAACATTAAACATAAAGTTTAACAATAAAAATATAAAGCTGTTAGACATCACAGGAACATAAACGAACAGGTATAACCTTAAAAACTAAATTGCAGCAACCCGCGCCTACGCCGTTTCGTTGTCTACTTTTATATTTTATTTTGTCGTTTGTTTTGTTATTAGGTGTCGGTAGCTTTGAGCGCATCTTTCTGTGTCTGTTTTGAAATTAATTCTTTGTTTTGGTGGTATGTTTATTATGTGCAGCATTTCTAACATGTATCGTCTTGCATAATTCGTCTCTTGTTGTAGAATTTTTACATTGTGGAACACTGGGCAGTGGTTAAGTGTTGAACAGTAGGCCGCCAATGCTGTTTTTTGTTCCAATGGTTTCGTGCGCGATTTGTGTTCTGATTTGTGCGAAGATATTCTTGTCCATAATTTCGTCTTTGTAGTGCTCACATAAACTTTGTTGCATATTCCTGCGCTGTCTCCTTTGCATGTTATTTTGTATATTAGATTTGATTTGTCATTTTTGTCAATTTTACTCTTTGTATTGCTGTATAATTGTCCAAGATTATTATCTGTGCGATGTGCTATATTGTATTTACTCTTGTCATAGCAATTAGATCCAATAAGTCTCTCCGATAGTCCAGGTATATACGTCATAGATTTATAAATCTTGGGTGGTTCTGCCGCGCGTGTCATGTTAGTTTTTTGTTGTTGTTTTTTAATTAAGTCCATTGTCGTTTTTTTGGGGAATTATTTTTCCAATGTTGTCATAATGGAATTCTTTGTCGCTATTGGTCAATACTTTTCTTATAAAATTGTTCGCCGTGTTCATTATCGTTCTTTTAGGGTGTTTGGAATTATAATTTATGAGACGTCCTGAGGCTGTAGGTTTATGCTACCAGTCAATTTTTAATTTGTTGTTCCTTTTAATTACTAGCGTGCCTAGGTATGGTAGTTTTCCTTCTTTCTCTTCTTCCTTCGTAAATTGTTTATTCTTATGAAATTTGTTTAAAACATTCAATGTCTCATCAATTTTGTCCACTTTAATAATTCCAAATAAGTCATCTACATATTTTGTCATCAATCTTGGTTTTTCGTCTAGTAGTTCAATACAGGTGTCCAAAAGCTCTTCCATGATGATGTCTGCAATAACCGGCGATAACGGTGACCCCATTGGCATTCCTCTAAATTGTCATATAAACTTAAACTTAAACGTATACTTTATCGTCATATTTAAAATGCCTGTTGTCCTTGATGCAGAATTTTAAGATGTCCATAAATAGTTCTTTTGTTATTTTGATGAAGTTTTTAATTATGTCCCATTTCTTTTCAATTACGCTGATTGCGAAGTCTACTGGAATGCTGGGAAATAACGCAACCACGTCAAAAGATATAATTGTTTCTTCATCATATATGTATATGTGTGTCATTTATTCGATATTTAAATTCCACCGCGTCTTTAACATTACATTTAGAGTCTTTCGTCAAGTTTTTTATCGAGTTTATCGATGAACAAATCGGTCTTAGTGGCATGTTGTCTTTGTGTATTTTAGGAAGTCCATATATCCTCGGTGCTGTAGAAGTTTTCGTCAATAATTTATTTTTCTCGCTATTAGATATTATATTATTTTTTATTAATTTTTTCCACAAAAACATTGTTTTTTTGTTGAAGTGTCGAAGTCGGATCTCTTTTTAATATTTTATATGTCGATGTGTCTCGTAAAATCTGTCGCATTTTCATTCCATAGTTTGATTTATTTAAAGCTACCGAAACGTTTCCTTTGTCTGCGTTCACAATCAATACATTTTTGTTTTTATGTAAAAATCGCTTTGTTTCGTCCACTGTGTCAAGTATAAAACGATCTCTTTTGTTTATTTGTATTTTCCTTACGTGGTTGTCAATAAGATTTGTTAGTTTATTTCTCGCTATTTCTTGTTCCTCTTTGTTGCTGATGGTCTGTACAACATCCTCTCCCTCCGCGATGCACTTAAATAGTGGGGAATTTTTTAATTGTTGTTGGTAACGCATGCTTTGGTCCCAATGCGAGCAGCCACTGTATATTTGTTGGTATGTCAACATCTGTTTTGTTTACAAACCACTCCGTCTTTAAATCGATGTTTAATCTTTTTCTTTGTTCTTCTTTAAGCTTCTTTAACTTGTTTATGTGTGTGTGTTTAATTTGTCTGATTAGTCTCTCCTGTAGTGTTTTTTCACTCTCCAAGAAAAGCGCCGCTACTTCTTCGCTTAGTTTGTGCTTTATTGCTATAAACTTCGCAAATCTGTAACGAATTCGATAATTGAAGAAAGCAGCTTTCAAATCAGTATCTATTTTTTCCAAATACTAGTTGGTTGCATTGATACGTGCACCTATTGATGCATTTTCAACATCCACTAAAAATAGTGCGATCATTATCAGATGAATTCTGGCCTTATACTTAATAGAAATATAAGGCATAACTATGATTTCCTTCGATTTTGCACACGATTTTGCTGACCCACAACTTTTTGATTTGCTCCAATGCGAGGGTTTTTACTATGTTTTTCCCATTGTGCGTCGCCATTTAAAAGACTAGAGAAGTGTTCCCTCCATAACAGCAGTGTACACTGGATATCTCTGGATATTTGGATATTTAGATTCTCATTTTCATCCTTGCAGGAAGAGGATCCGGTCTTAAAACCATCCAGGCGTTTAATTTTTTCGAAAAATATCTCATTCATGTCGCCATCCATCTCAATTTTTTCGCACTCACGAATTTCTGCCTCTCGTTTTTTTCGCCTGAACAGGCGTCTCTCTTCCCTCCTCTTCTCTCGGTATCGCTCCATAGCAGCACGCGTTACAACCGACTGCAGGGTGGCTATGTAGGTGGCGTCCTTCTTTGCAGTGGCGACGCGACACTCTTGGTGATAGGTAGCTGAACGCATAGAGTGGGTGGGATATGTGCGTCCACTGCGCGTATATATCGTTGATCGGAGGAGTGCTTTCTTGAAGCAGGAGTAAGAGTCGAGTAGCGAAGGCTATCCATTTTGACTGCAGCTTGTTGACGTTTATGTGGTGACCGTGGCATGCAGGTTAAGTGTGTGGCTTAGCATGCTTGGAGCCCGGGTTCGATCCCCAGCCGCGGCAAAAAGTTTTTTTCAATAAAAAATTTTTTCTGATCGGTCACCACCTCTCTGCAGACAATGGCAAACCTCAGAGAGTAAATAATGCCATGTAAAGCTTCTTGAGAACATGAACTTTAGCCGTTCGGAGTCGGCATAAAACATGTAGGTCCAGTTATCGGTCAATTGTGTGCAAACATTTAATAACACACAACACAATTGATCATAAGAAGCTCGGTCAAAGTCCTTTCAAGGGCTGAAATGGCCAATTTGTTTTTTTTGTTTTTTTTGTTGACGTTTAGCTTTCTTTGTGTAGGATTGCGTGCATTCTTAGCTGCGCAATGACGTGTGCGGATCTTGGCTGCAACAAGATAATGATCTTAGCCTATGTTGGCACTGTTGATCGTGCGTTCTTCTAGTACACTTGATGAGTGCCTTCCGTCAATCGAAATTGATTAATTTGTTTGGATAAAATAACTATGTTTACCAAAGTTTATTGCTTCAGGATGATTTTTTGGGAAAAATACAAGTACCGTCGGCATTATTATAGGGGCGGCACTGAAGCTAAATTAAGCATTTTACAAAATAATATGTCTAAAATAACATTTTTAATAGCAAGGGAAGAAGAAATTAAAATTATTGAAGGTTCTTTACTGAAATACCTTAATAGAGAACCTATTTCAAAAAGTGTTTCTGAAGAAGTTCCCCTAACATACTCCTCAGCCAGCAATGAAGAGTGTGAAGAATAAGGTGGAACAGGTGGAACTACGCAAGTGTTGATACACTTTTGTGCCCGTTTTATCGATTTTCAATGATTTTCCGAAAGATTTCCGGTGATAACTGTTCGCATTCCTGTCGAATATTCTCCTTAAGGTTTGGGATTGCCTGAGGCTTTTTGGCCTAAACCCGCGACTTCAAGTAGCAATGATTAAATCGGTTGACCTTTCTGACCGTGCCAAATCACCAAAACTCGGGATTGTACGACCAGGAAGCGCTTGCTTCACAATATTTATTGTGGCTCGTGCTGTGTGTGCGGTTCCGGGTTCAATCGTCCTGTTGAAACCATATGTTTCAAACTTCAAACTTAAAACTTCATGATTCTGTGGCAACTCCTTTTAGCTTTAGCCACTCGCTATGTGAGGGCGGTAGACTGGAACGCCACACAGTGGGTTTGGGCGAAAAAAATTTTTTTCGATCACTAAATTTCAGAGCATGCGCGCCGTAGCATTTTGTTATACATGCAGCACCATCAATATTAATTAAAAACAAAAATTTTTATAGCGGACTTATTTCTCGTAAATATATCAAAGCTACTCAATAAAGTGTCAAGTTATGAAAATGGTAGGAAGTTGAACTAGCAATTTATGGAAAAATTTACAAAAAAACATACACGTAGGCGATCAACGTTAAATAAAACAAGGCGCGTGGGCTTAACACACTCATAGAACAAATATATTTTTAAATTTTCTCAAAGCTCTTAACTAAGCCCTAAAAATAATTTACAGAGTCAGTGAAAAATAATAGATTTTAGCAATATTGAAAACATTCCAAATACCTGCTGCATAATTTGCAACATGATAACAAATGAGTAGCTTTCAGGAAACATAACAAATTGAGTTGCTAATATTTTTTTTTTGTTTTGTTTTTTTTGGAGGAACAACCCTAAATCATGTTAACAAATTAAAGCTAACACAGACACACACTTACAGGTAGGTGTAAAAACAAAGCAAAAAGCGGCAACACTTAACTTTGTAAATAAGGGATTTGTTAAATTATGATGCATCATCAATTAAGCAAACAGACAGACATCGCACTCATACCCACACATGCTCACACATACATTCATCTAGTTAAATACAAACATATGTATGTTTGCAAATTTGCATGCTGAATAGAATAATATAGAGCAATATAGAGCAGAGCGTTCACATAAATAAAATAGAAAAAAACAATACAAATTCTGTTAATGGGGTTGCCAGGAAATGAAATAAGCACTAAGCTAAAAAAAAAACAAACAAAAAAAAAATAGAAAATGGAAAAAATGATTTACTGATAATATAAGCGCGAATATGAAAAATGAAGTGTAGCCCAAAACATGATAAACTTTCACAAAGATTAACGTAGAAGGTAGTAACAGTAAATTTGTGCCACTTAACAGTCATTTATTTGTTGTGGGCTTCTAAATTGAGGTGACGATGGTCACGCAATTTTAGCCAAATTATATTGGCCCTATAAGAAAAGCAGAACAACAACAAAGCAAATGGTTTTAGGCTAAACTTGCAAAACCACAACCATCACAATAAGAACGACGAGCGGATTCACACAGCCTAAAAGCTCGCCCGATAAAATTAAGCTACTCGCCCAGACATCCAGCAGTAAATATGTAGAAAAAAACAAAATCAAAATTTTAAATTTGCTATAGTTACTCTGCCTCCGCCACTGGCAATGAACTTTTACGCTAATATATGCGTGGCCAGCAAAGCTGAAAAGCCTGAATTTTTTTTTTCTTATTTTTGCTAATCTTTTACCTTTCTTCATACGAACGTTATCAATTTATGACTGAATATATAAATATTTAGAAAATATTTTTCGGCATAAAAACAACAATAGCACAAATGTTGAATAAAAAAGAAACTAAAAACAAAAATAAAAATAAAAAAATAAAACCCCCCACAAAATGAAAATTCACGGCCAAGTTAAAGGAAATTGTTATTTTCATTTTTATGCATTTTTTGTTGTTTTTCAAAGCGTTTTCTTCGAGTTTTTTTTTTATTTTTCTTGCTCGCCGCGTGCCAAACTCTAGCAAAGCGTAACATTATCAAAGCATTAATTTTAATTTGTTGAGGTCGCGTTATGCTAAAAAGAGGAAGACGTAGAAGCAGGAAGTAGAAGCAGACGAGGAACCACAGCAAGATGTAGTAAAAAAGCCAAAAAGTGTTGTTGTTTTTGCTGTTTTACATAAAGCTCGCCATATTGTTAACACCCATTCTTTTCTTCTTTTGCTATGGGCAGTCAATAAGACCGACAACAGACTGGCAGGCTGGCAGTCAGTCAAATTTTTTTTGTATAACATTCGTTGTTTTTTTCCATTATTTCTTTGCGTTTTATTTTGTTGACTTTTTTTTTATTTTTTGTATTTTATTTGCACTGTTTTTCATTTTTATTTTTAACACCACAGGTTGTCGATTGAAGGTTAGTTAGCGTTAAAGGCGAACATTGTATACAGGACATAGCGGTGTGGTCAAAAAATTGTGTGGAAATTAAGTTATAAATGCTTTGCTTCTTTGACATGTAATTCGACTTAAATGAAAATAATGAGAAGATAAATTGCACACTCAAAATGAATATCATATGAATTGAAAATGAAATTAAACTTTTCAGTTTTACTACTAGCGGATATAGCCGGTATAACTTGGGCTTTTATTTTGAAAAAAAGCAAAATCTGATGCTAAATTTTTTCTTCCAAATTTTTGCGTTTAGTTCTGGAATTTTCTTGAGTGAAATCTCAAAACCTGCACTTTTTGTCCGACATCACTTTCTAAGAATTGCCTTTTTTGCTTATGTCTTTTATAATTGGACAAAGTAATATTCAAAATATTTTTTCTCCCACCCTCGATATCGTATTCTTGACCCATCGTTTGATCGACCTACTTAAACCATATGATTGGTTTAACGGCCACGAAAGACGAGTTGACATCTGAGTTGGCTGCCATCTCAAAGGTGCCGAGTTCGAATCCTATCCAGGCCATGGTCACACGGTCAATTTGTTTCATCACAACTGAAATTCAAAATGCACCAATATTTACGACTTTAGGGTTTTGGTTGATGGTGAATGTTTATGGAATGGGATTGCTAAATAACTCGAATTGACTGACATAAAGGCATAACACTTGCCTCCGGTTAAAAGAACACCTCAAACTGCACTAAGAATTATATTTGTTTCACTTGGTTACCCTTCCTCTCCTCATTAATTTTCACCCTATTTCCGAACCACGATATAATTTACTGAATAGATTTGACACCTGAAATCCTTTTTTCATAGCTACAAAAACAAAAATACGCTCAATGTCTGCTTTTTCTCGAGATTCTTACACAGAGAAAACTAGACCCGCTAAAATTAAGAAGTTTGTCATCTTAAGTAGTTTTTAGGTTAGGGGGAATGACCAAGGGTAGAAACGAAGAAATTTCAAGAAGAAAATCTTTTTATTAATATGTTGTAAATTATCGTAAATTAATTAAAAAGAGAATCGCTTTAAACCAAGAGGGTGCCTTCTTATTCTGTATTTTTTTTTTGTTAAAAAAACATGAGTTAATATGAAAATCTTCTTAAATTATGTCTTTTTTTGCTGAGAAAACCTAATAAATTTTATTTAGAAGACAATCTTTTTAATATTCTAAGATTTCATCGTAATTTTATTGAGAAGAAAATCGTATCAATACTACAATTTTGCCCTATAAATTGATTAAAGATGAAAATCTTCTTATTTTATCTCTATTTTACAGGAATAAAGTAATCAATTTTATTAAGAAGACAATCTTCCTCATTTTCTAAGATTTCATCTAAATTTTATTAAAAAGAAAATCTTATTAATTTTCCGATATTGCCTTATACATTAATTTAAACTAAAATCTTCTTACTTTATATCTATTTTACAGGGAAACCTAAACAATTTTATTAAGAAGACAATCTTCTTAATATTCTAAGATTTCAACTTAATTTTATTTAGAAGAAAATCGTTTTAATTTTACTTCATTACCTTAAACATTAATTTAAATCTTGTTATTTTATCTCCATTTTACAGGGAAACCTTATCAATTTTTATTAAGAAGACAATCTTCTTAATATTCTAAGATTTCATCATAATTTTATTGAGAAGAAAATCGAATTAATACTACAATTTTGTCCTATAAATTGATTTAAGATGAAAATCTTTTTATTTTATCTCTATTTTGCAGGGATAAAATAATCAATTATTATTAAGAAGACAATCTTCTTAATATTTTAAGATTTCATCTAAATTTTATTGAGATGAAAATATTATTAATTTTACTATATTGCCTTATACATTAATTTAAATTACAATCTTCTTATTTTATCTCTATTTTACAGGGAAACCTAAACAATTTTTGTTAAGAAGACAATATTCCTAGTATTCTAAGATTTAATCTTATTTGTTTTTAATAGATTTCATCTTGATTTTATTCAGAATTAGATTTTATTCAGAAGGTTTCATCTTAATTTTAATAGATTTTATCTTGAATATAAAAAGAAGATTTCAACTAATTTTAACTAGATTTCTGTATAATTTTATTTAGAAGATATCATCTTATTTGACAGAAGATGTCATCTTATTTTTAAAAAATGTCATCTTGATTTTATTAAGAATATTTCGACTTATTTTAAATAGATTTCTGCATGATTTTATTCAAAAGATTTCATCTTATTTTTAATTGATTTGATCTTAATTTTATTAAGAAGATTTCTGCATATTTCTCTTAGATTTCATCTTAATTTTATTAAGAAGATTTTAAGCTTAATATAACAAGACTTTCTTCTTGGGTAAAAACTATAGAGAAATCATCTTAACATTGTTCTTGTTTATAGGGTATTTTTTGCTCTGAGTAGGATTATTGAAATAGGGTCTTCCTAGATCTGTTTGAATTCTGCAGGAGAGAGCAGGGCATAAGCAAATCGTTAGTACTACACTACGTTCTGTCTCGAAAATCCCCTTCTTACTCCCAGGGAGTTGGACTCTAGAGTGGAACAGCTTGCGGGGACTTTAATTCAGGCCTAAGTAATCTCATATGGGCAAGCCCAGAGGTAAACGAAATCATCTTGGTTGTCTGGGTATATTGGAAAACGTATATCGCTTAGCAGAAAGATTTTTAACAAAGCTAAGACATCGGACAATTCGCTTGACTGGGACGAATAAAAATTTAGTTTAAGCACTTATAAAAAAACGATTAGGAAACCATACCGCAACTCCTGGAAACATTTCTACGGTAGTATAGAAAACTCTTTTGAAACGTCCAGACTTCGTAAGATGCTCGCTTCACATGCTTGCTCTCAAAGCTTTTTACAAAAATCATATGGAACTTTGACATCTTCAAGCGAGCAAAGTTTAGCTCTTCTGAATACCCATCTTCTATATAGTTCTACAGAACCGTTTGACATTAGAGCTTCTGGTGTGAAGAGCTTCTGGTGAGGAACAACCTAAATAATATTATATCTGAGCCTACACTTAGAAAAAAACACATACCTTGCACCGGTAAAAAATTTCTCTATTTTTGATAATAGCAATTTTCTCTTTTTCAAATAAAATTTTCTTCAATTAGAATAAATTTTCACATTTTCGAAGAAATATTTCTTTACTTCTAGGAAATGGAAATATTTCAATGTCTCTAATAATGATAAGTATTTTTCTCGCACAAAAAATTTCTCATTTATAGAGAAATTTTATTGAAAATGAAAAACTTTTCTTATATTTTGATAAAAAATTCACTATGAGAAGTATTTTCTTCAATAAAAACAAATATTTTCTCAAAAAAAAAAGTATTTTTCTCTAAAAACGATATATTTTTCTATTTCATGGAACCTTTTTATCATTTTTAGAGAATTTTAAGTATCGCAATTAGAGAATAGCATTCTCCGGAGCAAAGTCTATACCATTTTTCTCTAAATATGATGCCTTTTTTATCATATTCCGAGAGACTTTTTTCTCAGTGTATAATCAACTGCACGTTGTATGATTAAAAACCACACAAGTGTGGCCTGATGCTGCTATTCCCGGCGCTAAACAGCAGATGTCGACTATTAACCTTCCTTAGCTTCAAGTCATTTTTACAAGGTGTCTCGACATGGCGTGCACTTCAACCCAATTGAAAGAAGTTGATGTCGGTTTTGTTCAAGAAAGCGGAAAAGAACCACAAACTGGTCCAAAAAATCTTAGACCTATAAGTCTATCATCCTTTTTGCTGACGACTTTGGTAAGAATGATAGATCTATTCTGACCTATGTATCCTTACGGAGAAAAAAACCGATTCAGAACCTATCACGTGACTGGTCCCAATTCTGACATGTTTAGATCCATTCACACTGCTTTCTCCTTCGGAAGATGATAGATACATTTGCTGTAGCACTTTGATCTGCTATCAGCGTCGCAGCACGCTTACAGCAAAAGCTAGTCAGTAGACATGGCTCTACACTCTCTAGTAAGTAACAAAGATAAATCTTTATACCATAAGCAATATACTTGGGTGGATTTTTAAGATATCGAAGGTGTCTTAAAAAATGGTCTCCCGGGAGCAATCTTAAATACGCTAACGAGGTTCGGCTCGATGAATAACTGTGTGTTCTGATCAAGAATATGCTGACCAACAGAGTTATCAATGCATCTCTAGAAGAATCAAAGTTAAAAAGGTTGTAAGTATTCCCACTTTGGGTCAGAAGTGGACAGAGAAGTGGGTCAGGTTAATCCCTCTAAACAACAGTGGTGCTCATATTTTTATGAACTGCTCAAAACTCGAATAAACAGGTTGGGGATGGCATCTTTTTTCAGGATCCTGATATCAGAACCTCTTTTAGACTGCCAGACCCTTATTTTGTTGTCCAGGTTGGGATGATGGCTTTTTTAATACTTTATAATGGCTGAAGTACAAAAAGGTTTTACCTCGGAATACCTAAATGTTTACTGGCAGCCAAGCTGCTATAGTTTGACATTCATATAGTATTGATGCCGGGGCTCAGGAACATTCCTGAAAACTGTGCAGCTGATGAGCTCGCTAAGGAAGGCACGGTAAAGGCACTCATGCCAGATGGATGCACTAGGTATGCCACTTGCGACGTTCAAACTGGCTCTTAGACATAATTAGCAGATTGCAGGTGGAATCATTTAACTACCAACAATATTACTAGGCAGCTGTGGCCCAGGCTAAGTGAAAAACGCACAACGTATGTTTTTGGCGAGGAATCGTCTTATAGGTTGGCATGCCGTCAGGATTGGAGCTCCAAGGATATGGAAGAAGAGTAGCCGGTATTGCATCTCATTTATTTTCATCTCATTTCTGTAGCAGGTTCTAGATGGTTCCCATGAACATGGTCTCTTGGAAGTTGTAAGGCAGATCCTTATGGTATCACCTTCGTTGCGGTAAGTGGGTCGACCGAACAGTCGACCGCCACCTAATCCTAACCTAACCATCGTCTCAAAATGTTTTCCATGAAGCAACATGTGTGTTTAGGGAATAGAAAAGAGTGACGAGGGGCCATATCTATCAAACATGGAGCTTGGTGAATCAATATTAACATTATTTATGCCAAATAATCGCCAAAGTTTTGTGGTGCAAAAACCATGAATTGTCCTTCCATAATTCTGGCCAATTACGTCAAATGTTCTCGCTCAAATGCTTTAAAACCGTCAAATATAATTGAGCGTAGACCGATAGGTTTTCTGCAACATTTTCAATACATTCGGACAATAAATTCCGTTGGTAAAACACAATTTCCAACACAATTTTTACTCTTCCAAAACGGCTGGACCGCGATTTTAATGAAATTTTTTCTGTATATTTGCTAGGTATTAGAATAGGTCGTAAAGTATTTTTCACCCTCCTACACGCGGTTGGCGTAGCACTTTTTCAAAAACAAAAATTTTCGGCTTTACTTTCGTCTATAAATCACACACAAGTAAATAAAACTCGGTACGAACTAACTAAAATTCAATTTTTTGAAATCGCATAGATTTGGAAATAAATGTCTTTTAATAATGAAATAGATTTGGACGTTGGAGAACGGGGCGTGGCTTCGCCTATACAATTAAAATTTTCGATACAAAATAGCCATGGAAGTAAAAGGCACAGAACATTTTAACTCAGAATGAAGTTACTATTTGGTTGAGTCCTGCTACTGGAAAACTAGATCGGACAATGTACAAGAAGTGTAGCTCCGTCCATATAAGACACACTTTTTAAATTGAATAATAGTCACTGATCAAAGAAACTCGGTTTGGAGTAACTATTTGGTGATATTCTACTACTGGGAAATACTCGAAAACTAGAAAGGGTATTTGACAAGGAGTGCGGGTCCGCCCATAAAAGAAAGCAATTTTATTTTATGTATTTATTAGCTTCGAAAATAATGGTCATATAATATAAAAACTCAGAGTGGAGTTACTTTCAGTTGATCTTTTCAGTTGGCCTCTTTTTGGAAAACAGGAACAGATATTGGACAAGGACGGCAGCAACGTGACGGGTTCCAGCTAGTATAAATATAATAAAAAAGTATCAATATGTATCTTGTGTAGAATAATAATCTTGAATAACAACACTTGCCACATGTCAATTGCTTGAATAAATAGCGATAGACTTGAATTCTTTATGACTTTTTTTTTTGCTGGTTCTAGATAATTTAAAGAATCCATTCAAATCACGATAAATTCAATTTTGTAAAATGCTGAATTCTGCAGAATTGCCGCAGTTGATGGAAATTTTATTCATTGCTATTTTGTTATAATTTATTTGAAAAGTTAGGAATTCTACAGAATTTTATGGGCCTTAAAGGAGCTCCAGCTTCTCTTGCAAAATGCAAAATAAAATGTATTTTATTTTAATAACTTGTAAAGAATGACAGAACATCTGTTTTACTCAACTTATAACGAAGAATTTATAAATTTGCTTATTTCCGCTGAAAGATGATAAAAATATCTGGAGTTATTTTAGATAGGAGATATTTAGGAGATATTCTTAACAAAAACCAATTTTGTCTTTAAGACTCAAACAATAACCACCAAAATGTGCCCTACTTTAGCAATTATAAAGATTATGCAATAACTGAAAACATCAAATTATTCTTAAATTAAATACTATGCATTAAAGGGTTAAAATCTTTTCAAAGCTACTTTTTGAAGCTCATTCCTTATTTTGCTATTAAAAATACTAACATTTTCATTGATATTTTCTCAGCAACAAGCGCTTTACATGAAACCGCGAACAAGAACGCAAAGCAAACTCATTTCAAAGCACTCCAACACACACACACACACACACTTAATCATTAATAGAGTTGCACACATTGCAAGCTCATTTACAAACACAACAGGAAGTTTTAACCTGCAACAACAAAAACAACATTAAACCTTCCAACAATCAGCAGAAGCAGCAGCAGCTGCAATTGTTTGCTTTTCTACTCGTGCAAAAACAGCTGCAACACAACAGCAACAACAACAAAAAATTACACCATACAACAACAATCAAAACAATTAGAACAAACAAAACTGCTGCTGGACGCCATCTGCGTTGCACCATGATGGGCAGAACAACAACAATAACAAAAGCGCCCTCTATGCATTTGCTAAAAACCGTTAATGCTATAAAAATTACACAATAACCGCCAAAAAGAGAAAACAGCAAGAACTCCAACAGGGAGCAGCTGCAATTTTAGGCTGGGCGGTGGTGGGTTTCAAGGCCGCATGCTGTCATTTCCGTATTTCCGCTTAACTTAGAGGTTGGCAAAAAGGATGAGACTTAAATAAGTTTGACTACTTTTTGGGCAAGGATGCAACTAGGTAAATGTTGTTGAACAAGAAAGAAGGCTTTCCAAAGAATTGTTAGAATTTTAAGAATTTATTTCACTGCAAGAAGTTAAATCTGTCTTTTTAATTCTGAAATTATATCTGAATTTTAACAATTTTAAGGACCAAAACAGAATTTGTTCAGCAAAATATTGAGTCAGCTTTTTGAAAGTATTTACAATTTACTTAAAAAAACAACGCTTTAAGTACCTAAGTAGCAGTGACAGTATTTAAGCACCTTGAAGTATGCTCTTAAATAACACATTTGAAACTTCTGAACAAAACAACAAAAATACTTTCGTTATTTCTTTTATTCCCAAATAAAGCACAATGAAATATAGGGTTAAAGCTTAAAGCTTTTACCGTTATATTGCTCCATGCTTCATGGAGAACTTGCGCAGTTATACTCTTCGTATTGGAGAAATTATTCCGAAAATAATATATTTAAGGGGAAATATTTTCAGAGCAGCTTTGTAAGCGTAAGAAAAATCCTTCCGAAGAGCATATTTTTTTAAAGTGCCTGCCTTAATGTTTTAAGAAATACAAATCCTACAAGTTTGCAATAAAATTTTTTTGTATGGTCATTTTTCTTATTTTTAACGTTACACTCATGAGTTCGAGATTGCTATAAATATATCGAAAATATTTGATATCAACAAATTTTGTATGTGTACATGAAAGTGCGCCTTAAAACTTTAATTTTATTTGAACAAACTTTTTTCTAACTTTTGTTGTTTTAATGATATAGCCTGTTTTATGTGGTCTTTAACGTTACATTTTTTTGGAAGTAAATTTCAAGGTGGTATGCATTTAAAAAATTACTGAATTGCCAATGATAAAACTTCAATTAAAGAAAAAAATTAATATAATTGCCAATGAAAAAATTTCAATTAAAGAACTATATTGAAGAAAACGGATCAAATAAACTACTTAAATCGAAATATTGAAAACACAATGTTGTCTTGCATTTCTAGTAGGCAAAATGTATGGTCTTTAACGCTACTTGTTCAAACATTATTGTTTGAATTTTTCAAGTGCGCGACACAAGGGAATTGAATTTAAGCAGTAAAGCGCGAAAAAAATATACTCAACCGTTAGGCCATCGGCTCTTACGGCTATGTTGTTTCTAAGCCGAGTTATAGCTGTTAACACCTCGCTATAGTCGGGCAGCGTAACTTCAACACAATCATTCATAACTGGAATATCTGGCTTTAAGCTCCGGCTTAAATTTAAAAGCCATTTTAATTTAAATTTAAATTTTGAGCTCCGGCCTGGTCTTAAAACTATGAGCCAGTTGCCTTACTTTTTTGAAAAACGTTCAAAAAGCTCATTCTTGTCACATTTCAGCCTCTCAACTTTTGTCGCCTGAAAAGCCGTCTCTCTTTTCTTTTCTTCTGTCGGTATCGCTCTTCATAGCAGCACACGTTACAGCCAACTGCAGGGTATTTTTATAGACAATGTTCTTTCCTGCAGTGGCGACGCACATAGGTTGAGGAGTGTCCGAAATTCATTTTTTTCATGTTCGCCGATTTGGATAATTTTTTGGTATTTTGTTGTCAGATATCTAAATATTATAATTCCGTAATATTAGGCCGATATATTTATTATTTATTTGGACAGACATGCTTGAAGTTTATATATGTTTGCTTGTTTAAAATGGCATGCAAATTTACTGTTTACAATCACAGTAAACTTGTAATTTGAATTTGTTGTACATTTTCGTAAATGACAATTATCATAGATGATATTTGCATTCAAAAAAGTTTGAAAAAGCGCCATATAAAAAATTTCGTAGAACAAAATATAAACAACATCAAAATTTCAATGTTCATCAACTTCAGTGGTCTGCATCTTTTAAGAGCTGTGGAGCGCTGTTTAACGAACGATGTCAAATTACAGCTTGAAGTCTCAGCTAAAAGTTGAAAAAAAATGCAGCTGCTCCTACCTGCTCCTTTCCAAAAAATGATGAAGTAATGATGTTACAAAATTATTAAAACACTACGCTTAAATGACTTATTCATGTTTTTTCTATTTGTTTTTTCTATGGGAGGTGGGCGTAAAAGTGGGCGGATCAGATGTTTATTTTAAGGAGCCTATTATACAATTATAATATTTATTTTTTGTGAAAATTGAGTTGATGCGGTAAAAATCAAGGGAATTATGCCACTTTTCAATACAAGTTGTATGGGATATAAAAGATAAAGTGGGCGGATATTTTTCAAATTTCACAAAAATGATTCTGGGTGTTTAAAAATGCTATGTGCCAAAAACAATGCCGTAGCTCAAAAATTAATTTTCACTTTGTATGGGAGGTGGGCGTTCTTGATTCAAACAAAAAATGCTTATGTGCCAAGTTTCATTGTCCTTCGATAACTTCTTCTATTTCAGCCGCTCGTTCTATGAACCTCAACCAATGTGCGACGCGACACTCCTGGTCGTCCCACTTGTTTCAGCGAGTGCGGTGAAGACCTATAACTTCTTTAGCAGCCGTACGCTTAGAGTGGTATTTGTGCTTCCACTAAGAACATACATCGTCGATCGGAGGAGTGCTTTCTTAAAGCAGGAGTGAAAGTAGAGTAGCACAGGTTCATTGCTGTGCGTTTGGACTGTAGCTAGTCGACGTTTAGCTTTCTTAATGTGGGATTGTGTGCGTTCTTAGCTGTGCATAGACGTGTGTGAAACTTGGCTGCGACAAGACAATGACCCGAGTCTTTGTTGGCACCGAGGGTCGTGCGTACGTCTAATTTACAAGAAGAGTGCCTTCGGTCAATCCATACGTGTTCAATTTGGTTGCGTTTTTGATCAGGAGACAATCAGGTGACTTTTTGAATAAGTATTAAGATGCTTGCATCTAGTGCTACTAATCTAGTGCATGTTTCGTGCTGCGGCGAAGTCAATCAACCTTTTTTTTTTTTATTTATTTATATTTATAGTACGATAAGAACTTCGTTCTTTTAATGTACAAGCTTGGCATAACCTTATTCCGTTATCGTATGTGTTGTCATTGCAGCTGAACTTTCCGAGTCTTGAACCAAATATATTTGCATTGCCCACCTTAGCGTTGAAGGCACCAAGCACGATTTTTATGTCGTAACGTGGGCATCATCGCTCATATGCATCTTCAAGATGTTCGTTAAACTTTCTCGCCTCTTTTTTTTTGCCTTCTGTTGGAGCTGTAGGTTTATGTTTAGCCTTAAAGCGGATAATGGCAAGTTGTTCGTTTACAAGCGTAAGGTTGCGTTTATAGTGAACGCGATTCAGACAGGCAGGCAGGCTGAAATCTGTGTGAAAAAACGAGATGCAAATAGCTATCTATTTCGCTTGTTCACATTGCCTGTCTGCCTGCCTGTCTGACTTGGCGTTCACTATAACCGCAACCTAAGACATAAACCATTATCTTGCCAACTACGAATCCGCATCTAAACTCGTGCATCTCTTCATAACCGCTGTAGTTCATATCACATGATGTTTGCTGTGAGGAACCCTTTGCTTTCCATTGCATTTTTTAGCTTGCAGTAATATCAGTTTTATATCTTTCCGAACCACCAATCGGCTAGATAGAGCTACCATCCCAATTTAAGGTGTGGCCACTTCAGGTGCATATCCCAAAATCATTGTCAGATTTTCTGTTGCGGCAATCATTATCAGATTTGGGCATCACTTCTTAATAGTATTTTTATAAAAAGATACTTCTTATCACTATCTGTCTTTTTATTAGTTTCATTGAAATGTTTTTTTCTATGTTAGGCTTTAAATCCTACGCAGAACCTTTGCTTAAAAGCCAAGGGGCCCACTGCTCAAATTATTCGTCAAACTAGTGATTACTAGTTTGCTGTTTCCAGAAGATATCACGCGGGACATTGGATCGACTTGCGACAATTTCGACATGGATAATACTGGTCTCGCCAAGTTGAGCCAGTCAGACACTTTTCCATGAGTAGATCGTCCCTTGGTCTCCCGAGGTATGTAAAACTAAAAAGATTTTTATAGGACTTAGGCGTTATTTGCGACACGGAACTCAACTGTAGGTCTCATATTGATAATATCACTATAAGAGCCAACTCTGCACTTGGTTTCGTGAAACACTTGTCCAGAGGTTATCTTATACTTACTTCACAAAATCTCTCTATCTTATCCTCGAAAATGCCAACCAGGTTTTGTCTCCCATCTACAACACCCATTCAATGCTAATAGAGCCGTTCAACGACGATTCATTCATTTCCCTCTTAGTCGTCTTCCAATCTACAAAATCTCTCTATCTTACCACTCTATTAGAGCCATCCTCGAGTATGCCAGCCAATTTTGGTCTCACATCTACAACACTCATTCGATGCGAATCGAAGCCGTTCAAAGAAGATTTATTGGTTTCGCTCTTCCTGGTATTCCCGGATCTAACAGTTTCCACTTACCTGTTTATGCCGACCGTCTGAAGTTGCTGATGTTCTCTTCATTCATCAAATATTATGCGGAACTGTCCAGCACTGTTCCGATTAATGTCCTTTAATACCAATCCACGCAACCTTAGGTCTATACTTCTCTTTCACCTTAAAATTCACCGCACCGACTATGGATTCAGTGAACCTATAACCAGGATGTTTCGGGTAACCAATTAATTGACCAGCGAGTTCGATTTTCATCTGAGCAAATCTCGACTCCGTTCTTAACTCCATCGCCCCCTTGTCTCCCGAGGTGTGTAAAAATAAAAAGCTTTTTATAGGACTTAGGTGTTATTAGCGATACGGCACTCAACTTTAGGTCTCATATTCATAATATCACTATTAGAGCCAACTTTGCAATTGGTTCCGTGAAGCACTGGTCCAGAGGTTAATTTATACTTACGTCACAAAATCTCTCTATCTTTCTCTATCTTATCCTCGAAAATACCAGCCAGGTTTTGTCTCACATCTACAACACCCATTCAATGCTAATCGAAGCCGTTCAACGACGGTTCATTCATTTCTTTCTTAGTTGTCTTCCAATCTACAAAATCTCTCTATCTTACCACTCTGTTAGAACGATCCTCGTGTATGCCAGCCAGTTTTAGTCTCACATCTACAACACCCATTCGATGCTAATCGAAGCCGTTCAAAGAAAATTTATTGGCTTCGTTCTTCATGGTATTCCCGGATCAAATGGTTTCCACTTACCAGTTTATGCCAACCGTCTGAAATGAACTAACATGCAAACTCTTGCAAATCGAAGGAAAGTTGCTGATGTTGTCTTCATTCAACAACTATTATGCTGAACTGTCCAGCACTGCTCCAGTTAATATCCTTTAATATCAATCCACATAACCTTAGGTCTATACCTCTCTTTCACCTTAAACTGGCTATTGATGCAGTGAACCTATAACCAGGATGCTTCGGGTACACAATAACTTGATCAGCGAATTTAATTTTCATCTGAGCAGATCTCGACTCCATAATACCCTTCGTAACTCCTTTTAGTTTAAGTTTTTTTAATTTCAGAAATCGTTTTCGCTTTCTTCAAATTCAAAAATTCAATTGAGTTTAAGTTTTGTTTTTTATAAAAAATTTTATTTTACCAGCAAATAAATGTACATAACATTTAAAGAATGTTTGCGAGTTCGTTTCTTGTGTAAACTTAAAAATATGCCATCTGTCACAAAGTGCGCAAAGAAAAAAAAACCCATTAATTCTTCTTAAATTGTACTGTTTCCGTTAAACTTGCCATGGTGACAAAATTAAAAACAATCGGGCTGGTGCTGCGTGGCATTTCCAAGCTTGAGGGCACTGTGAGGAACACGGCAAAAATATCGTAAATGTACTTAATTCAGTTTATTGTAACGTGACGCAAACGAGCAAAATGTGATTGCATATTTTTAACACATATTCACAGAAACACATGCACTCACTTTTGCAACAAAATATTAACACACTAACGCACGCTTACGCACACACACTCACTTCAATCGACGGTTAAGCAATTTGCGCATATTGTGCGGGCATTTTTTCACACGCTGGCATCACTGACCCAACCCCGTGAGAACAATGCATGCTTTGCTCGCACACGTCGATTTTGCTGATAATCAAATTAATGCGAAATGCTGCCTGCACGCAGTTACAATGCAGACTGGGTAAAAAAAACAAAGAAGTATTGGAATACCAGCAGAAAGTGGGTGAAAAAATTATAAAAGCTCAGACGCCAATTTTACGACACCATTTTTTGTGCTTTTTGCTGTGCACTTGATTGTGATAATAATTTTTTGTTTTTTTTTCAGTTCTTTTTTTGCATCCCTGTGCATGTTTATGTTGATGACTACAGCGGCAACGCAATGCATGCTGTAAGCTGTGTGCTCTTCGCTGCATGCTATATTCTTATATTCGGCAATAATGATTAACAACAACAAAAACGTTTATTGTTCTGCGTATACGACAAGCATGCCACGCCGCATGCCGGCAGGTAAGGAAGGAACGGCTATGGCAGTCAGCCAGCGAGATGCTTGCCGCATTTATTGTGCATTTCCGCTTCCGCGTCGTTGCTGTCATTGGTGTTCATTGGAAGAATATTTTTAAATAAATGTTTGATTTAACAACTGCAGAATTTATTTTCCTTACAACGTTGTGGTATACTATTAGCGATTTATTGTTTTTGTTAAATGTGCTGAACATGCCCATGGAAGAGATGTATAGAAATTGTGCGTCAAAGTGATGAACTTTAATGGTAGATGTGTATGCATTAAAGTAAAAGTGTTCAATGAATTTCAAACAGACTGTAAATCGGCCTTCCGAGTTTAAAGACTTGAAAATTTAAAGGCTTAAAATAGCTTTTATAGAAGTCCTTACCAGCTCTAACAGAAGTAGGCATATTAATACTTCGTTATAGCTTGCCAAAAGCTTATTAAGAGTGATTATCGGAAAGTCTTTAAACATTATCTTCAAAAATGCTCGACTAGCAAAATCACATAATGGAATGGGCTAAAAATCCTCCGCAAATGTGGTTTTTACACGTTTACTATCCAACCCAACTAACTATTGAATTTGCACAAGATTCCATTTTCAAGATTCTTAGATGTTTTCACCTCAATATTGCTACCGAAGATGATTGTTAATAAAGGTTTGAAGTTTACTCCATCGATAATACTTTGAAAGTACTTGTGAGTGCAAGTTTCAAATTTTTGTAAGCGAACTTGTTTCGTTTGGTCCACTGCAAGCTGTTGTGAAGTTACTTATCGAGGGTTTGTCACTATAACCTTCCCAACGGAGAAAAGAACCGGATCAGAATCTATCACATAATAGTTCCAAAGTTGCAGTGACCGGTACCAATTCTGCCACCAACATATGAAAGTAACTGGTCCCATTTACATTGCGTTGTCATTGACAGGGATAAATTGACACCGGGAAGAATATTTCGGCAGGAGTCATTTAACACCTCATGGATACCTTTTGCCTTAATCAATGGCCGGTCTAAAGAATACGGTACACGAATATATACGCACGTTGTTAATGAATTGAATCAATTTTTTTAAAATTCATGTTTAGCCCAGCTTGCTAGCGTTCACGTTAAGTACTCGATTGACCTGGGTTCTATCTCCGACAAACCACCAACAAAATTTTTTTTAAGTGTACAATTTTATTCAGGATTGTAAAATATTATTTTCCCTCAGAATACTTCGAAGGGAATTGTGAATGCAAGATTTTTTGATATTCTTGCTTTGCGAGAAGTATGTCCGCAGCATCTTCACGAGGAGAACTTTAGAATTCATTGATTTGATTCAATTCGCCCAAGGGTTCTCCGAATTCCCCCAAGGGTTCTCTGCGAAATGGATCGATTTTCGCTTGCCCAAGTTGGAGATCGGATATCGTTGAAAGGTGGATGGATAAATACACGATTTAAAAATCTATTCATAGTCTTCCTTCACTGTTGACAACAATTCCTTTGAGGTTGTTTACCTGAGATCCAGCATTAACTCCTCCAACGATATCAGTATTGATATTAAACGAAGGATAACTCTTACCAGCAGGTATTACTTTGGGCTCAGTAGGCAATTGAAAAGCAGAGCTCTCTCTCTCGACGAACAAAACTGACGCTCTATAAGTCAATAATCATGTCCGACCTGATGAAAGGACTTTGGGAGGTTTCGGGAGAAAAATCCTTCGCAAGATCTATGGTCCATTCTGTGCAATGGTGAGTACCGAATACGATGGAACCACGAGCTGTATGAGCTATATGTCAATATCAACATAGCCAAGCGTATTAAAATAGAGCGGCTTCGTTGGCAAGGTCATGTCGAGACATTGGATAACCTGACACCGCTTGGAGTTTCTAACTGGCGTCAACAAAAGCATGACAAAAGAGGCTAGTGCAAATTCTTCGACGTGGCCAAAACCGACGAACGGTTGCAAGCGCCATCTAAGTAAGTAAGTAAGTATTCCTTCGGTCATTCCGACGATCGTTGAAAGATGGCTTTTTGAAAAATTTGACCGCAAAAAGCGAACCGTTTGAGATGGAGATGGTGATGGAGATGGAGATGGGGATGGGGATGGGGATGGGGATGGGGATGGGGATGGATATGGATATGGATATGGATATGGATATGGAGATGGAGATGGAGATGGAGATGGAGATGGAGATGGAGATGGAGATGGAGATGGAGATGGAGATGGAGATGGAGATGGAGATGGAGATGGAGATGGAGATGGAGATGGAGATGGAGATGGAGATGGAGATGGAGATGGAGATGGAGATGGAGATGGAGATGGAGATGGAGATGGAGATGGAGATGGAGATGGAGATGGAGATGGAGATGGAGATGGAGATGGAGATGGAGATGGAGATGGAGATGGAGATGGAGATGGAGATGGAGATGGAGATGGAGATGGAGATGGAGATGGAGATGGAGATGGAGATGGAGATGGAGATGGAGATGGAGATGGAGATGGAGATGGAGATGGAGATGGAGATGGAGATGGAGATGGAGATGGAGATGGAGATGGAGATGGAGATGGAGATGGAGATGGAGATGGAGATGGAGATGGAGATGGAGATGGAGATGGAGATGGAGATGGAGATGGAGATGGAGATGGAGATGGAGATGGAGATGGAGATGGAGATGGAGATGGAGATGGAGATGGAGATGGAGATGGAGATGGAGATGGAGATGGAGATGGAGATGGAGATGGAGATGGAGATGGAGATGGAGATGGAGATGGAGATGGAGATGGAGATGGAGATGGAGATGGAGATGGAGATGGAGATGGAGATGGAGATGGAGATGGAGATGGAGATGGAGATGGAGATGGAGATGGAGATGGAGATGGAGATGGAGATGGAGATGGAGATGGAGATGGAGATGGAGATGGAGATGGAGATGGAGATGGAGATGGAGATGGAGATGGAGATGGAGATGGAGATGGAGATGGAGATGGAGATGGAGATGGAGATGGAGATGGAGATGGAGATGGAGATGGAGATGGAGATGGAGATGGAGATGGAGATGGAGATGGAGATGGAGATGGAGATGGAGATGGAGATGGAGATGGAGATGGAGATGGAGATGGAGATGGAGATGGAGATGGAGATGGAGATGGAGATGGAGATGGAGATGGAGATGGAGATGGAGATGGAGATGGAGATGGAGATGGAGATGGAGATGGAGATGGAGATGGAGATGGAGATGGAGATGGAGATGGAGATGGAGATGGAGATGGAGATGGAGATGGAGATGGAGATGGAGATGGAGATGGAGATGGAGATGGAGATGGAGATGGAGATGGAGATGGAGATGGAGATGGAGATGGAGATGGAGATGGAGATGGAGATGGAGATGGAGATGGAGATGGAGATGGAGATGGAGATGGAGATGGAGATGGAGATGGAGATGGAGATGGAGATGGAGATGGAGATGGAGATGGAGATGGAGATGGAGATGGAGATGGAGATGGAGATGGAGATGGAGATGGAGATGGAGATGGAGATGGAGATGGAGATGGAGATGGAGATGGAGATGGAGATGGAGATGGAGATGGATGTAGCTACCCATAGCTACTACCTCCAAGCTCTATAGAAGCTCAATCGATGCTTCATAAGTCGAGTATTGACATTTTTGTAACCTTATCGACAATCATTTATTAAGTAGTTGAGCATTCAACACAGCCTAAAGCGTATCGTGTGTTCTTTTCCCTTTATTTTGTCTGTTCAACCCTCTTTTTGGCCTTGTTTTCTAATATAGTTATACCCAATGAGCCACAACTATAGCAAGTAAGCCACATGTTGACAAGCTTCGTTGGCAAGACTTTAAAACTTTTCCAGGTTTTTGTGTTGTTTTTTTTTATGGGCATCGTAAATGAAGCGCTTCGCAAGAAAAGCCAGTCCCAACCCAGGTGACTAGATGTAAAGGAACTGCATTGTTTTCACCAAAATTTACATTAAAACATGCATGCAAACATAGCTGCATAGATACCAAACGTAGTTAGATACATACATAGTCAGACAAACAGATGTGTTCGTAACTGCTTGTCGAAGTTTTTAGTAGCTTGTTGGCACTGCATAACAACACCTGCAACTTAATTAATTACATTGTGCGAATATGCAAATTTCGCAACATAAGCACGAACACACAGGCACACAAGACCAACACAAACATATACAAACCAGCTACATACATAGCTATAGAATACATCTACCTGTTTTTAAAAAAAAAAAAATAACAACCATACCCAAAAATGCGCCAGCGCCAGCAACGGAAGTGGTTTTGTGTGTTAAATTCCAACATGGTGGTGAAGCATGTTTGTGTATTTTCAAATATTTAGCTTATGCGTATGTGTGTGTATGTATTTCCATCGTTGACTTGCGTTCATGTGGTCATATGTGTGCCGCTCACCCGCTCAACTCTCAACATTTTTATCACACTTTAAAACCGAAAATATTTACACAATCCACCTTTCCAACCTAAACCCATCTCAAGAGCGCTTTCGCACGCTTAATCCAATTTATAGCCTCTTTTTGAAGTTTCAAATTGAATTTGAACGCTTACTTATGCAAGCTTGGTTGACCGCGTCACTTTAGTTCAGGCGAAACGCGTTCACCTTTGAAACAAACGCTTGCAGGTATTTAGCTACTTCTAATCTTATCAGCCTAATTGTCGTACAAGGCTTGCGTGTGGCAAACGATTTAATTGCCGCTTAAGTCGATGTTGTTGCTGCTGTGGTTGTTGTGCAACTAAACTCATCAAGTTGTATGAACATGAAAATTAGTTATAAATCTGTTACAAAAGCAGTCAAATCTAGGTCAAATAGAATTTGAAGACTTAAAAAATTTGAAGATTTGGTAGAATGTTATACATTAGTACTAGTATAGCATACATCAGTGCTATGTTGATATTGAGCTAAAACTATGTTATTTTCTGAATTTATAATTCGAAATTATATTGAGAATATGATGATGTTGCAAATATTTAATTTGATTACCTCAGTCAACTCCATGTCGTCTTAATACAATTACTTCGAATCCTGAACATAGGATAATATTGAGTACATTGAACTTTTTCTGCCCGGAATATTGATAACAGTTCGCGAGTAGAAGCTAGGGTTTGTGAGGGTCTGTTACTGCTCAGTGAAAATAGTGAAATACTTTTCTATTCGCCGTATTCAAAGGACATCGAAACATTAAGATAAAAGCTTTTTCTGACCTATTCGAGCACTAGCTGACAACCATAAATGTCTCTACAAAGGAACCCAAATAAAAGTAATGTCAACCATATATTTCAGCCTTGCCAGTTTCTCTTTACACTGCTTGATCAACTTGAAGTTTTATTTTACTGATGGTTTCTTGGCTCTGATAGCTATTTGGCTATCTGACGAAATCGTTGCATTTAGGTTGTTTGTATAGGGTCGACTTAAAGCCTGATAAGCTTGTCTCATTGCTAGAAGTTCTGCAATATACTAGCTGTGTCTAGTTGACGGAATGGGTAGGCTAAACCCAGTGTCTCCGAGTTTATATATTTACTTCAAGTACGCATTCAATTTTAGATCCACAAGTGCGGACGGTCATAATGAAAACAGTATCTGGGGCCCCATTCGGGGTAGCGGAAATCCACTCTGTTAAGAACTTGCTAGTGAAGTATAGATTGTTAAAATTGTAGACTGTGCTATTAATCACCAATTCTGATGGCAATTAACTAAAAAGATTTTGCTGTGTCCATAGTTGGTGTATCAAGGTGTCAGGTTTTTTTAACCTGACCGCACTTTTTGATGCATTAAGTTTAATATATAGATCAATAAGCAACAGTGGAGTTGTAACTTCCACCTCCTCACCCATTTCTTTCAAAATGTTTTTCATAATCACAAAAAGCTAATTAACTTATAAGCTGGCGCTTACAAGTCGGTTAAGGCCTCTTCTAATATTTTGCACCAGTCGATTCCGTTGTGCACTTTCTGCCTCCAGTTGGAACGCTCGATGTGACGTACAGTTTATACATCCATCTAATTCAAAACTCGCATTTGACGCTGATTGAACCAAAGATGTTACGAAGATTATCTTTTGACGCTTTTAAAGTCCTTTCATCAAAGCTGTCTGGACGTTGACAGATTTGTGACGCATATAGTATAGGTTATTATTACTAACTTATAGAGCGTGAATTTTATCCGTCGATAGTAGCCCAGCATCACCTTGCCTGAGACCTCTTTTGGTATCGCATGACGGGAAGAGGTCTTTCCCCTTTCTTTTCACTGCGCTGCTGGTGTTTCTCAGTTTCATCCTGCAGAGACGATCTCGCTTTGCTGGAATACCGAGTTCAGACAAAAACAAGTAAAGAAAGTCTAAAGTCGGTCTAGGCCGACTATGAAATACCCTAAACCTAATTTACCAAAAAAAAAATAATATTATTGGAAATGGGCGTGTCCGGATGGAGCCTATATTTGATATGCATTTAAATGTTGATGAAAAATTTACCAAAAAAATACCAAGTTTTATTCCTGTAACTCACAGTTAATGCCATTATTGTGCTTTCGCTATGGGAGGTGGGCGTGGTCATGGACGGATGGCGTCCATTTTTCAAAACCATCTTTGTCTTGTCATAAAAAACATTCGTCCCAAATTTTAGCTCTGTAGGTTAAACAGAGGCTTATTTATTGCGTTTTCAATTTTTGGGTTGTATGGGAGGTGGGCGTGTCCGTAAGCGGATGACGTCCATTTTTCGAAGACATCTTTGTGTTTGTATAAAACACAAAGATATTAAATTTTATTGTTGTAGGCTTATTATGAGCAGAGTTATGCAGTTTTTAATTTTCGCGTTGTATGGGAGGTAGGCGTGGTCATGGACGGATGGCGTCCATTTTTCAAAACCATCTTTGTCTTGTCATAAAAAACATTGGTCCCAAATTTTAGCTCTGTAGGTTAAACAGAGGCTTATTTATTGCGTTTTCAATTTTTGGGTTGTATGGGAGGTGGGCGTGTCCGTGAGCGGATAACACCCATTTTTCGAAGACATCCTTGTGTTGATAGAAAACACATACACACCAAATTTTATTGTTGTAGGCTTATTATGAGCTGAGCTATGCAGTTTTAAATTTTTGGGTTGTATGGGAGGCAGTGGCGTAGCGAGGGGGGGGGCAGGGGGTGTCATCATGCCCCGGGCGCCACTCGCATAGGGGCGCCAAATCATTCTCAAGACAAGCAAAGTTTTGAAAAAAAATTTTTTTTTAATTAATTAATTCAATAATTAAGTTCGCCAACTGTAGGGTACAATGCTATGATAATGCTGCCCTTATGTCAAATCACATATCTGGCGTTCAACAAAGAATAATAGAAAAAAATAAGGCAACATTTATAAATTGTGATAGCTAACAAGGCAACATTGTGATAGCTGGTGACAGCTTACCAAGATTCAATCTTTGTAACATGTTTTCGAATAATTGATAACATACGTCTCTTTTTCTCACGTTCAATATTACGATAGAAATTGTTAAAAATGCTTTAAAAAAATCTGTTAAAGAATATGTAACACGATGGAGCGCCAGAGCGCAAGCAGTTAGCGTTATTGTCGAGGGACTGGAAGAATACGAGAACTAAAAGAAATATTAGCAGATGAAAATACTGCCACAAGTGGTGCACCAGAAATGCTGCAATCTTTATCTTAAACCGAATTTAAATATCATAACTTTAGTCCATTTCTGGCTTGAACTCTAAGAGAATTGACCGTGTACAGCTCAGATTACAAGGTCCTAAAATTAAGTTTAAAGAAGCGTTCCATGATCTCAAATTATTGGCGACTGAACTTGCAGAAATTCGTAACGAGACATGTGAAAAAGTTATCGAAAAGGCTAAAAATCTTTGTAAAAAATGGAGAATCGGTACAACAATCCGTATAAAATGTCGCCGATAAATGCGCGGAGAATTGACTCGAGATATGGTCTTTCCGCAGAAAGCGAAAAATCTGGCGTTATGAAAAGCGTTCTTGGTCGTCTGCATCCGGAAATAAGTCCACAATTTACAAGACAAGGGACCTTAATTCCAAATTTTGGTATTTTGTGGACGTTGAAAATTTATTAAGTAAGAATAATCCGTACAACGATCTTGAAACGAATTGTAAAAATTTGGGTGAGTTTTATAATACAGATTTACAACGAACAGAACTTCCATTTAAAGAAAAAGATGTTTTTCCAAACCTGAGAGTAGCACTTCAAATATTTATTACTATTTCAGTATCAATGTATCAATTAGTGTAAAATTGAATAAAATATAGTACAATGTCGAATTTTAGCGTCTTCACTCAAATGCATCTCCTGACCGTATTTTTGCACGCATTTCTTTCGGCGGTAGTTTATATTCTCTATTAAAAATGAAAATAGTTTTCGATTTTTTATGAATTATGATAGCGCAAAAACTACTCATCCAAATGAAAAAATATGTTGATCAAACATGAAGAAAATTAATAATTTTATTCGGCTTAGCGTGATTATTAATATTAAACAAGAAGTGTACAAGATATATTTCAACATTTGCGACTATATTTGAAAAAAGTGAGAAAAACTTTAAAAATCTTATAAATCTTATAAAATCTTTAAAAAACACGTAAATCCTAGTACTCTATCCGTTTGCGTGAAATTTCACTCGCAACATTCATTTTTTTGTTGCGTGAAAATTCTGACAAATATTTTGTTGTGAAGAAATTGAAAAATTTGAGAAAGTCATGCTTTACTTCTCAATATAGACCAGCCTTATTCATACAAAAATTCAATATATCTTTAGTTCGTGTTTGTAAGAGTAGAATATAGTTAAAATATCGAATGTAGCATGATCAGTTCGATACAATTGAAGGGCTTATTGTAAAAACATGATATGCCACACAAAAAATATTTCGAAATAATCGACCTCAAAGTTTTCAAAATATGTTTATTTGTATGAAATCATTCAAATACTTACAAGAACTATTACGTATACGGCCAAAATTGATCGGTTAATGGTCGCAATATTTTCAGTGGATATTGATAATGCATCAAGAAACGTAATGAACATAAAATATGGACTTTTAAAGCAGTGTGGCATATCATGTTTTTGCAATAAGCCCTTCAATTGATGTCAAAATTATAAATAGTAAAATTTACTTAATTGAAATAAAAAAATATAAACTTTATTATTTCAGTTAGCGAGTAGTTGAGCAAGCAACAGTTATCTTTAACGAACTGTCAAAGTTAGGAATAAACATTGCTAGCAAAGATGTTATGGATACGAGTTAACAGGTTAGGTAGTTAAGGGCCAGTTAACGATAACCACAAGTGTCTTTAACGCTTTTGGGAATTCCACTGATGTTAATGCTCTACATAAAAAATAATTTAAAAATGAAGTGGCTGAATACTTGGGAAAAAATAAGACTAGCATAACAGAACAACCCAAAATAATCAAAGCTCAGAATTACTAATATCCTTAGACTTTCATTCTTCATTCCTTAACCAACGTTATTTTCTCTTCATATCCTTTTATTTCTTCGGCTAATGATACTCCTATTCTAATGTTTGAAACCACCTTTTTTATTTAAACCAATTTAGAAATATATTAAAAAACTTTTAAATGAATTGGTAACATCTCGATGTTATTCGATCTTTGTACTCGTACAACTAATATTTGTCAAATGTACCTCAATCAAAAACGTCAAATGTACCCAAATGGTCTCGGCATCTTTTTTTTAAAACTTTTTTAGTTTATATTTAGTTCTATTGAAATTCACTTATATTTTCAAAAAATTAATAGTTTTTACCTTTTGTAAAAGGTACTTTGATTAACTTTTATAACTCGGTCAGGAAATCGTTACGTATCAGTGCCGGAAAATAACAGTTACGCGCGGAAAACATAAAAACTTTTCTGTTACTTTTCTTCATGTAATGCAAGAATCGTCGAACTTCGTGACGATTACTGAAATACAATGATGCAAAATTTATAAAACAAATTATTGTAAAATAACGGTTCGTTCATACCGAAAACGTCATAGTCAAATGTGCACCAAAGTCAAGGGTACCCCAGTTAACCCTACTAGGCTTAACTATAAAAACTTGTTTTGCGATTTTCGTGTTAAGAGACCCTAAATCTGAAACAAAATATAATGAACTGTCGTGTACAGAACCTTTTTCTGATTTCCACGCATAGTGTTATTTGTATTAATGTAATTTAATAAGTGTATTATAATTATTTGTACTAAATATTAAAAAATATATATAATATATCATAGTTTTTTTCTTTATTTCATTGGGGGCGCCAAAAAATTGTTTTGCCCCGGGCGCCAGTTATGCTCGCTACGCCACTGATGGGAGGTAGGCGTGTCCGTGGGCGGATTCCAAAAATATTCAATAGTGCAGATCCTTGGGTCCATGTGATCATGTGTACCAAGTTTCACGCAATTATCCCAACTCCTTCTTCTTATCCTGTGTTCACGGACAACACACAGACGGACGGACGGACATAGATAGCTCGACTCACGTGGTGACGTTGATCAAGAATATATAAACTTTTCTATACCGGACTCGCTTCGTTCTATGCGTTACAAACGTTTGCACAAAGTTAATATACCCTCACCTTTCAGGTTTAGGGTATAAAAAAAAACAAAAAAAACAAGTAAGGAAAGTCTAAAGTCGGTCTAGGCCGACTATGAAATACCCTAAACCCACTTTTAAAAAAAAAAAACAAAAAATTTATTGTAAATGGGCGTGTTCGTGGGCGGATGAAGTCCATTTTTCCAAACCATCTTTGTCTTGTCATAAAAAACATACGTGCCAAATTTTAGCTCTGTAGGTTAAACACATGCTTATTTATTGCGTTTTCAATTTTTGGGTTGTATGGGAGGTAGGCGTGTCCGTGATCGGATGATGTCCATTTTTCGAAGACATATTTGTGTTGGTATGAAACACATACATATCAAATTTTATTGTTGTAGGCTAATTATGAGCTGAGCTATGCAATTTTCAATTTTCGCGTTATATGGGAATTAGGCGTGTCCGTGGGCGAGTGAAGTCCATTTTTCCAAACCATCTTTGTCTTGTCATAAAAAACATACGTGCCAAATTTTAGCTCTGTAGGTTAAACATATGCTTATTTATTGCGTTTTCAATTTTTGGGTTGTATGGGAGGTAGGCGTGTCCGTGATCGGATGACGTCCATTTTCCGAAGACATATTTGTGTTGGTATAAAGCACATACATATCAAATTTTATTGTTGTAGGCTAATTATGAGCTGAGCTATACAGTTTTCAATTTTCGCGTTGTATGGGAAGTAGGCGTGTCCGTGGGCGGACGATGTCCATTTTTCTAAACCATCTTTTTTTTGTTATGAAAAACATCCGTGCCAAATTTTAGCTCTTTAGGTTAAACACATGCTTATTTATTGCGTTTTCAATTTTTGGGTTGTATGGGAGGTAGGCGTGTCCGTGATCGGATGACGTCCATTTTCCGAAGACATATTTGTGTTGGTATAAAACACACACATACCAAATTTTGTTGTTGTAGACTTATTATGAGCTGAGTTATGCTGAGTTATGGTAGGCGTGTCCGTGGGCGGATTCCAAAAATATTCAATAGTGCAGATCCTTGGGTACATATGACCATGTGTACCAAGTTTCATCCAATTATCTCAACTCCTTCTTCTTATCCTGTGTATACGGACAACACACAGACGGACGGACGGACGGATGGACGGACGGACGGACGGACGGACGGACGGACGGACGGACATAGATAGCTCGACTCACGTGGTGACGCTGATCAAGAATATATATACTTTTCTATACCGGACTCGCTTCGTTCTATGCGTTACAAACGTTTGCACAAAGTTAATATACCCTGACCTTTCAGGTTTAGGGTATAAAAACAGTTTCATCCCTTGAAAGGACTTTGACCGAACTTCTTATGATCAATTGTGTTGTGTGTGTTATCAAATGTTTGCACACAATTGACCGAAAACTGGACCTACATGTTTAATGCCGACTCCGAACGGCTAAAGTTCATGATGTCAAGAAGCGTTACCTGGTCTTACTTTACTCTATGAGGTTTGCCATTGTCTGCAGAGAGGTGGTGACCAATCAGAAAAATTTTCTTATTGAAAAAACTTTTCGCCGCGACTGGGGATCGAACTCGGGTTCCGAGCATGCTAAGCCACACACTTAACCTGCATGTCACGGTCACCACACCAAGTTCAGACATGTGAGGTAAAATTGACTACTTAATGGACTGCCGAATCGACAAAAAGATGGTGTGTGTGTCGATTTGTTTCTCTATGGTCTTTGCCACGACTTATCATAGCTTTAATATCTATTCGATTGCAGATTTTAAAGGTCTAAAGCCACTCTGATAAGGTCCAATCAGATGGTAGATGATAGGGTTAAGTCTTTCACATAATCCGTGCAATATGACCTCAAATGCAATATTAGGACAGGACAGCTTATCACACGGTAATTGGCGCAAAATGTGGAACGCCCTTTTTTTAAGCGCTAAGCAGGTAGACCATCTCCTGTCATGGCTTTGTTGTTTTTGAACCGAGCTATTTCTGTCAACAGTAGCACTTCAACGCTGTCATCCATAATTGTGGCTTCCAGCATATAATCTCTTTTGGCGAAATTATTGTCAGCGCCGCCATTTAGAAGACTAGAGAATGGTTCACTCAACAGCATCAGCGTGCTCTGAATACCAGTCACTAGATTTCTATTTTCATCCTTGCAGGGTGAGTCCCCGATTTCAAACCAGATCACTTTGGTTGCACTAGCTGTGGCGGCTTTATGTATATTAAGATGTTGTACTCTAGGTCGCTAGCACCATTTTTTGTGCTAAGGCGAACTAATCAACCCCATTCCGTTATCGTATGATGCACCAAATATGTTTAATTTGCCCACCATAGCGTTGATTGACCAAATATGTTTTCTTTGCCTGCCTTAGCGTTAAGTCGCAAAGCACGATTCTTGTTTTATAACGGAAACACCTTTAAAATGCGCACACATTAGGCTGATGTTGAAAAATTTAGTCTTGAAGCGGATTATGACAAATCGTTCGGGGGACATGTTGCCGAACTGAAATGCAAAACCCACATCAAAACTCTTCATTATTCGCATGGCCGCTGTAGTACATAGCACAGCAAGCTCCCGTGAACAACTTCGTTCCTTCCATTGCATATCTTGTAATGCAGTGGTATCCGCTTTATATCTTTCCAAGATATATATCAGTTGAAGAGAGGCACTATCCCAATTTAGGATTCAGGCACTTCGAGTCTGTTAATCTTTGATAGTTTTTTATTTGCGGTTGTCAGCATGTGGCGACCGTTGCCATGCATATTAAGTGTATTGCTCGCGAGCCAACGAATCTCGGCAGACCAAGATTCGAATCACCATCTGACTCAATAGAAATCATCAGATAAAGGGATAATGTTTCTTATAGATTTAATTGAAATGATTTTTTAATGTTGGGGACTTCAAATCCGAAACACAACCTTTTTAGCTTGACTCCCAGGCATTTGGCACTGCTGGATAATGAAAGTTTTTCGTGGGCTGAAAATCGTTTAAGCTCGATCGGAGTGCTGTACCTTGTTTATTTGTTGTGAACAATATCGGTTCCGTTTTGCTAGGACTTCCTCCCAATTCCCAATTCCCAACTGGTAGCCCATTGACTAAATTTGTTCAAATTTTCTGTCCTGATGCCATAACAACCACATCATTCGCACTTACCAGCACCTTGATACCGCTGTTGTTAAGCTAATTCAGCGCAATCAAATGTTGCTGAAGAGCTATTTGAAATATTAACCATCATTTTGTTCCAGAGATAATTTTGTTCCAGAGATAATTTTGTTCACAGAAGCGAGTTTTAATTTTCGAAGATTGAATCCTATGGGAGTTCTTATGATTCGCCTGATTAGATAGTGGAAAAATGTGTGATTGTGTTGTAATGCCAATAACTCTACATAAGTATGTGTGTGTGAATTAACCCTTAGCTCGAAATTTTTTTCCCATTTAAGTTCGATTTTTGCTCATTACAATTTCTCGTTCAGATTTTTTTTCGTACTTTAAAATTGATATCATCCAAATTTTTTTCAAATTGAATATTCATATATCAATTTCCAGTGATAGCTTCAAGTTTTGGTGGAGACTCAGGGTTAAATATGTGTGGCCGAAAGCTTGTTTCGGCAACAAAAAATTTAGCTACGTTTGAATTTGTTATGCTTTGGAGATAATTAGAATTGATTGAAATGATCAAAAAGCAATTTGCATAATTTATACCAACACCAAGTCAGATATACAAACACATACACATAACCACAAGCTCACCTGACGTGGACCACTACAAGGCGGTAGCTTTTTAATTGTTGCATTTGTACTAAATTGATTGCTGCTTAAATTTTATATATATTTGTAAATATTTTGTGCAACTTTTTCGATACGATGTTGTATGTGTTTGTGTTGTTGTTGTTGTTGTTGTTGTTGATGTTTGTTGAAATTTACTGTTTCATCAATCATTATTAGATAAATAAATTTAAACAAATTGCAGAAAATTAGCAAAAAATTTATGACTTTTAAGCATTAGTGAAAATTTATTTTATTTTAATTTATTTTATTTAATAGAGAATTAAATCCTTTGATGTGTGATGTGTGAAAAATTGGCTATTTTAGTTTAATAAATATATTTTTTTCCTCAGTGAGTGAACTAAGGCTTACCTGCTCGACATCAAATTCAGATGAATTTTAATAAACTCAGAACTCCGCTTAACAAAAAAATAAAGCACACACATTATTAAAATTTTTGTTCATTCAAGCTTTATTGGAAAAAAAATAAAGTAAATTGTAATATACAAGTTCATTTCGGTATATTTTATATAAACCAACATTTTAGCAGAAAGCACTATTTACGATCTGAAATTTAATAAGCAACGACATTGCTTCCTCTTAAATGCAACACATCAAAAGAAAAGAAAAAACAAGAACATGTTAATTCATAGCATATTCCCAGGCGCACTGAATTTCACTTGCTGTCGCTTTAAAGGATATAAAAATATATGCTATCGCTGCCGGAAACAGCAGCAACAAGGACGCTGTCGACAACGACGTCTCAATGACACGACTGTGACGACAAACGTTGTGACACAGTGTAACAAGTAAATTTTCACTTGGCCCAAAACGACCCAAGCAAAATAATGTTTACCACAAAATTGCTGCGGCATGTTGCAGTTAGAGCAAGCCGAACGACATAAGGCGAGAGGCACAGCATATAAAGAACAGCAAAAACATTGCAAGTAAGTTGAAGCAGCCGCGTATCCCGTCAGGACTAATTTTATAGTTATTGAATTTTTTATGAGTTCTGCAGCTGCAAGTGATGTGAGGCGGCGGCGGTGAGGCGTACTGCCTTACAGCCTACAAATCTACCCAGCAGCCAGCCTGCAATCTTTACCAGCGAACGTCATTAAAAATTTGCATACAGCGGAAACAGTAGAAAGACAAAGAGGCGGCAGGTAACGACCGCGCTATCGAGCCGCTTTTGTTGATATAAACTGTTGAGATATAAAATACCGCTTTTATAGCAACACTCGATTTATATATATTTTTGTTCCTTTCTTTCTTTCTCTTTTTAATTCAATTCGATGCATTTAAAAAGTTTAACATAACCATAAATTTTTGTGCTTCTCTGGTAATTGTTTGCGACTTGTAAAAATTTACGACATGGTTATGCGTCAAGATAAGAGAGGTTTTCTCTTAAAAATAATTAAAATAAGCAAGTTTATAGAGTGTTTTAAACTTTTGTCTATTAAAAATTGAATGCCTTTGGCTGCTGTTCTTTAAGTTACTAAAAATAGGCAGTGTTCATTATTTTAAAAAGTGCCTTAAAGAAGGAAAAGAGCAAATCGTAGAGCTTAATTTTAAAGGCTACGGGTTCAAATTTTACTTGCGACTATATCTGAGATTCAAATCCATAAAATTTGATATAACTCGTTCTCTAGAACCCAGACTGTTGTACCAACGAGGTTTTTCAAGAAAGCAAGAAATCCAAAAAATTCAATATAATTACTTGTAGCTAGTAGTTCTTTCCCATTTTTAACCCAAAGGGACACTAGCATCTATGGTTTTAAACATGAAAATCTCAAGCCAACTTTCTTACCTCTTTCAAATTCATTTGATGAACTTAAAATATTTATCAGCTTTTCTATAAAATCCACAAAAAGATGCTTTATGCCAAGCGAGTTATAAGTTAATCATCATCTAAATGTTCCAAATGGGAATAGGCCGACCTGTAAAATTATAAGTTTTTTATTAACCATTCAAACTATATATTTCATATTTATTACAACACAGTTGAAAATTTAAACTTAATTTCGACTAAATGTGAACCAAAAATAGAAAAACAGTTGAACTTTTCTTTTTAAATGATTTCATTTTTTGTTAGCTGGGCATTTTTATCGCAACGGATGCGACAGGTTTACACTTATTTTTCAAATAAAATTCAATTCTGGTTAAACACACGGAAAAGGTTTCTTCGTCTGAAACGTATCAATCATTTCAATTTAGTCAGATTTCAGGAAATATCCAGAAAAAAAATTAATTTTAATACTTTTATAGATGAAAACGATAGTAACGAGCAAATCTGCAGTTTAAATGTTTTGAGAGTAGTAGATTTTTTAAATTATAAAATTTTCGAAGACATCTTAAAAACAAGTTAAGAAAGTCTTAAGTCGGTTTTAGCCCGACTATGATATACCATAAAACAACTTTTTCAATATATAACAATTAAAAGTAGCTCATATTTTGAGTGGAACTCATATTTTGTATATCGGCAAATCCAGAAAAAGTAAACCTAAGCCTTAAAAAATAAAAATGCTTTAAGTTCAATAAAAATACATGAAACGTTAAGGATATTGTTTTTGTTTTCCTACGGTAAAAGCATTTTGAAAAAAACGTATTGTATCGTTAATTTTAACTGATTTTATGTATTTAATGTATTTTTAATCTGTAGTAAGTTAAAAAAAATTTTAAGTTTTTATTTTTTGTAATTTGTTATTTCGCGATTTTAATCTCAAAGCACAGTTATATTATATTCATAATTGAAACATTTTCTATTGAAAATTGAATATTAAAATTTTTAAAAAAATCATTTTCTATCGAAAAAAATATAATTTAAAAAAGTGATTCAAGAGTGAAACGTGAGTGACAATTTTTATAGATTAGTTGGATTTTCTTGGAAAATAATTGGCTAGCACAATTTATGTCTCGGATTTACTTTCTATATAAGATTAGTGATTTTTGTATTTTTTAAATTTTTATGCAAACGCAATTTTTTTTCATTAAAAAGCAATTGAGGGAGTGAAACGTGAGTGACATTAAATTTTTATACCCTAAACCTGAAAGGTCAGGGTATATTAACTTTGTGCAAACGTTTGTAACGCATAGAACGAAGCGAGTCCGGTATAGAAAAGTATATATATTCTTGATCAGCGTCACCTCGTGAGTCGAGCTATTCATGTCCGTCCGTCCGTCTGTCCGTCTGTGTGTTGTCCGTATACACAGGATAAGAAGAAGGAATAGAGATAATTGGATGAAACTTGGTACACATGGTCACATGCACCCAAGGATCTGCACTATTGAATATTTTTGGAATCCGCCCACGGACACGCCCACCTCCCATACAACGCGAAAATTGAAAACTGCATAACTCAGCTCATAATTAAACTACAACAATAAAAGATGGTGAGTATGTGTTTTATACCAACATAAAGATGTCTTCGAAAAATGGACGTCATCCGCTCACAGACACGCCCATCTCCCATACAACCCAAAAATTCAAAACGCAACAAATAAGCCTGTGTTAAACCTAAAGAGCTTAAATTTGGCACATATGTTTTTTATGCCAAGACAAAGATGGTTTTGAAAAATGGACGTCATCCGCCTACGGACACGCCTACCTCCCATACAACCCATAAAGTTTAAAACTCAATACATAAGGTTATGTTTGTCATAGAGAAATTAAATTTGGTATGTATGTATTTCATACCAAAACTAAGGTGTGTTCAAAAATTGGGAGTAATCCTTCCATGAACTCGCCCACCTCCCATAGCGAAAGCACAATAAAGGCATTAACTGTGAGCTACAGGAATAAAACTTGGTATGTGTAATTTTTCATCAACATTTATATGCATATAAAATATAGGCTTCATCCGCCCACGGACAAGCCCATTTATAATACAAATTTTTTTGTTTTTGAAAAGTGGGTTTAGGGTATTTCATAGTCGGCCTAGACCGACTTTAGACTTTCTTTACTTGTTTTTGTTTATTTTTGCATTAGAAATGAAAGATGACGAAAACATAAAGAAAAAGTGAAAACCGACCCTAAATAACGGCCCTAATAACAGCTCTGCATCCGATATATATATACAAAATCGGATGCAGAGCTGCAATAAATTTTGTTAAAATGATGTATTTCTGAAATAGTTTTTGAGTTGTTTTTATATTATGTATTATTTTTTAACTACACTAAGGGAAAAAGTTATGTAGTCAGTACAGAGACAGCTATGTAAAATCTATGCACTGCAACTTGTATGAGAACGCAACAAGATCAGTATTTACTGAGTAAAGGGAGCGTGTACTGACTACATATCAATTTATTCACTTTTTAAAATGAATAAAAAATGTATTCAATACATCATGTTATGTGTTGAGTACATAGCAGACTTCAATAGATACAAGCAACGTGTACTCAATCAACGTGTTATGTAATTTTTTACAAAAACTTTACTCAATACATAAAATATAGACTCAGTACACGTCCCTCTTATACGATTGAAGTGACACATTTATTCAGTACATAACATATGGACTCAGTACACGTATCTCTTGCACATCGGCACACGATTTTGCTGTTTTATGTCATTCGTTTCTTGATTTTCAAATAAGCAACACCTCTAAAGCCTCTAGAAAATCAGAGCGGGAACGAGTTTATCCTGTACTCTAGAACTCTAGAACAAAAGCGATGATTGGATAAGAAATAAATGGCTTGGTTTCTATAAGTAATTGCGAATTATTTTGTGAAATCTAGTCATTTCTTTATTAAGCTATTTATTGCATTTGTTGAAAAAGTGATTTAGGCACAGACATGAATTATGTATATATTCAATACATGAAATTATGAACAAAAAATATAAAATTATGTTTTTAGCATATGTAATGAGTAAATGATGTATGTACTCATTATATAAATGTATGCACTAAACATATGTAATGAGTAAATTATGTATGTACTCATTACATAAAATTATGCATTTAAAATATGTAATGAGTAAATAATGTATGTACTCATTGCATAAAATTATGTACTCCAAATATGTAATGAGTAAATTATGTATGTACTGAGTCAATAATTTATGTAATACGTACATAAGATCTTTACTCATTACATAAAATTATTTGTAACAGTTTGCGATGAGTACAGTGAGCATATACTCACCACATACATCCATGAATTCACGACACATATTTATGCGTTGAGTACATAAAATTCTTTATTGACTACATAACCGCTTGAAAGCATTATGTAGTCAATAAAGATTTCAACATGTACTCAATACATGAAAAATGTAAAATTTTTGTGTGCAGAAAACTATGCGATGAGTACATAAATTTATGTATTGAGTCCATAGGTTTTTCCCTCTGTGTATATTATGCTTAACGTAATCCTCTTTCCATAACAAATTTTTTTCTTTTTAGTATAAAATTCTTTTTTGCAAAATATGCTTATTAAAGTTCACAAGATGCAAATCGCGATGCAAAAAAAAGACAATTATAATTGTTTTGAAACGTGAGTGACCCCGACGTGAAACGTGAGTAACAAAATCAGTATATGAAAAAATCTTAAAATTCGGCAAAAAACTAAATTTTTTTCTGCAGTTAAAATTTCAACTCAATTTCGTTACGGAAAGTTAATTTATTCCTTATATTAACTCAAACAATTCCAGGTTTTAAGTTAAGAACTTATAATAGTGAGCCTAAGACTTATTGTACCCATATAATTTTATGTTAAAAGCTTTTATAATTAATGGAGTCAAATTTATGTTTAGTGCTATGACTGAAACGTGAGTGACACTGGATTTGCCGATATATCTTTGTTTTAATGTTACAACAAACGTAAGACAAAAAACAAAAACAAAAACAAATTAGCCATTTCTTTGAAAGTACTTTGACCGAGCTTCTTAAGATTAATTGTGTTGATTCTCTTGTGAAATGTTCGTACACAATTGATCGAGAACTGTACTTACATGTTTGCCGACTTTGAACGGCTCAAGTTCATATTCTCGAGAAGCTTTTGATGGCATTGTTTACATAGGTTGACATTGTCTGTAGAGAGATGACGGCCGAACAGAAAAATGTATTTCTATTAAAAAAAACCGTTTGCCGGAGGTTAGGATTGAACTCGGGATTCGTTGGTTAGCACGCTACTCGCTAAGCACGCACGACCACGGCCGCCAAATGCATAGACATTACCAAGTTTTAATCCTCTAACTCAATTATAAACCTTTGTAGAGTTATAATTGGTTTGTTGCATGGGAGATGGGCGTGCGCGGATGAAGCTCGTAATTAGTTCACATCTAAGTTTTGTGTGCGGCCGTGGCCATGCCTGTTAAGTGTGTGGTTTGCGAGCCAACGAATTTCGGTAGACCCGAGTTCGAATCACCATCTGACAGAAAGTTTTTTCAATAGAAATACTCAGTATTGACAAACATTTACACGTATCAAATTTTATCCTTACAGCTCACATAAAAACCTCTTTAGTGTTTTCACATTTGTGACTTGTATGCACAGAGTGTTGAGTGTTTAGTTAATGAAACACTACACGAGCCCGGGTTCAAGCTCGAATTTTACCAAAATATTTTTTTAAATTTTTTTTTTAACAACAGAAAGAAATGTAGCATGATTTTTTTTTAATAAACGCATTCTTATTTCAAACAATGAATTGTTCATATCTATAATTTTTATAATTTTATATTGGAATAGAAGCAAAGAAATTCATTGACTTGGTGGTCGAGTGTGTAATAATATTTTTTGGGTTCATGACTGGACTTAAAAATTCAATAACAAATACAAAAACCTTTATATTTTTTTGTTCAAATTTTCTGACAGCTTTTGAGATGGACTGTATTTAAATATGTCTTGCTACAGTTAAATTATCCTTACCAACAGATCAGTGGTAAAGGGAATGACTGCCATCCGGAGGGCGTAGGTTCACATCCCGCCTGTGTAAGTATACAAATTTTAATTTAATTATTATTATTGGAATTTTGATTCCAATCTATGATTCGATGGCTGTTTGAACAGAAACAACCTCTGAAGTAAGTTTTTGTAACATCTCAAAAAAATTGTGGGCTTTTTTTAAACAAGGAAAAACTATAACGACTTGTCTTTTTCAAGAAATAAATTATTGTCTGTGCTCGAAATAAGAATATTTTTGTGCACTTTACTCAAGCACAAACTTGCTTAAAACAACTCAAAATCGTGCTCGATGCTTTTTCAAGCATGGTTTGTTTTAATTCAAGCTTGAATTTGTTTGATTTTTTCTCAGTGTGGGAGATGAGCGCGTTCTTGGGCGCATGACGCGTTATTGGGTATATTCTTGTTCTTGTACAACGGCGGATTTCAACAGCTCTCGCCAGATGCCTCTGCTTCGTGCGTGCATTCTCCAGCATGTTTCACCAAGCGTGGTTTGGGCTCTTCCTCATCCTGGTCAATTCAGCGGAGGCAAGGTATTCCTTATCGTCGTCAACGCTTGACTCTCGCCTTAAACACCTTTTTCGCTGGAGCTCCTTCATCTATACGATATACTTGTCTCAGCCAGTGAAGACGCTGAACAAAGTCAATGTCGACGTAGAGCTCATACAGCTCGTGGTTAATTCGAATGCGATAGTTGTCGTCAATACGAACAGACCCAAAGATTTTACCAAGAGCTTTCCTCTCAAACAACCCAAGTGCGGCCTCAGCACCATAGAGAACACACAGGTACGATGAGCGTCTTGTAGAGTGTCAGTTTTATCTATTGAGAGAAGACTCTGCAACCTAATTACTTACTGAACTTTTAGTAGCATATATAAGCAATTTTTATTCTTGGCTTAATCTCCAGGCTGACTTTGTTATTGCTGTTTACAGCACGAATCGCAGCTTTATAATAAAAAATGAAATGGTGGGTGCCAATTTGATGTTCGTGGGTTTTTTTTAGGATTTGGCGAAAAGAAAAATATGGTCTATGTTAGACTGGCCATGAAGAATAAGATCTAATCAGTGTTTTGATAAGCAGCTTCAATCATTCCCTTTAGGCTGGCATATAAAGCGTCTTTGAAAGCATCGTCCTATCCTCACTCCCCTTTCTACGTGAGCGCAAATTAGGCTAATGAATAATTTCGCCTTGATGCGGATTGTGGACAACCTTTCGTTCACAAGTGTGAACCGGGAGACAAGGTGACGTAATTTCCGAAGGCAGCTTTCCTATAAACGGTCTGGACATTACAGACATAACAGATCGTAAATCATTGTCCATTTTTCGTCCGTGGTGGGACCCAAACATTCCATCTTTAATGTCATATTTGGAGATCTCAAGTTTAGAGCCTAGAGGAGACTGGAGTTTCGGAGAAGAAGCTTTTAAAGCGGCTCCGTCTCGCCTTGAAAGTACAAGTTGCAAACTATGTGGATTTTTTGTTTAAGGCGGGCGTACCGCTGTACAATACTACTACCTTCCATACCCTAGCTGGTCATCCCCTGATTATCAGGAATCGCTTAGACGCGGCCTATCTCTTTATCTAGAGACCGTTCACTTTCCGCAACCTGGGACACGTCCGGTGGCTTATAGCTCAATTCTCACAGAACTCCCATAGAATCAACGGAATAGGTATATTACTTTCTTACAAAAAATATTATATGGATAATTTTCTGTAGGAACCGGGTGTAATATAGGAAACCCATAGATAAAAAAAAATATCATACTCAACTCCCACAGAACATTATTTACTACCTAAAATTATTTGTCAGTTTGTAATTTAATTCAAAAAAAATTTCATGCTTTTCAAAATATCTCTGAAACTATAAAGCTACAACCATTTATTTCTTTTAAATTCCTAAGTTTTTCGTCAGATAAAATAAATTGCTTCAAAGTACAAAACGGGTTGAAAATATGAAATTATTTAAAAAATGCGTATTACTCAAATTTTGCATATTCTTTAGCTTTGAGGACCGTTACTTTTCAAAATAAAAAAGAGCTGTGCAATCATAATTTTGTCAGTTATGCTGGAATAAAAATGTTGAAACTCTAGTCAGATCAAACTATGTAAAATCCTCAGACGTGCATTTTTTATAGGGAAACGTAGAATCAACAATTCTTTTTTTTTTTGCTTATCATTCCTTTTCTTAAAATTTCTAAATGTTGATATGCACACTTTTATAGTGAGGGTGGGATAAGCTGAAAAACTCACTGCATTTAATTCAACTTGTCGAAAACAACCATCAACATCTCTGAGATAGAACTTTAAATGTTAATACTACGGACAAATGCCACAAAACTCAATGACCATTACTTGCTATTTAAACTTATTCGAATATGTCTGGAAGCGATGAAACAAACATGCAACAACAATTTATGTTGTTGAACTTTAATCGAAGCAATGGCGATGAAGGAGTTTTTGCAAAAAGTTGTTCATGTGGGAAAAAGTTCGTGTTAAAAAGTTCTATGTTGGCAAAAACTAACAGAAAAAACCAGTGACGAGACAGAGTTCAAGCTGTTTACGAAAAAGAACTTCTTAACATTACAATAAAACACAACAAAGTCTGTAGCTGATAAAATAATGATTTGATATCAATTTTTCCTATGGATTATTGAAGATTTTGCGAATTGTGAAGACTTTTTATGCATAGTTCAATATTAAATCGAATATCATCTTTAAATTCTAATTTGTACGAAGAACGTCACGAAAAGTGTAAAGATTTCAATCAAGTACATACTACCATATTACAATTATCCATTCTTGACAAAATAAGGTTTCTCTTTTTAGAAACACCCAATTATAATATTTAATGTATTGTTAAACATATTTACCTCCACGCCCCACCATCCCTTTTCTAAGGTCAGAAAATTTCAGAAATTAATGATAACTACAATGATAATGCAAATATCAACAACAGTGGAAATGACAAGACGACGAGTAAGACAATGATAATGACAATGATAATGGCAATGGCAATGACAATAACAATGACAATGACAATGACAATGACAATGACAATGACAATGACAATGACAATGACAATGACAATGACAATGACAATGACAATGACAATGACAATGACAATGACAATGACAATGACAATGACAATGACAATGACAATGACAATGACAATGACAATGACAATGACAATGACAATGACAATTGTCAATAGAAAGCGTCCTTAAAAGCATCGTCCTATCCTCCGTCTCCTTTCTACGTTTGCGCAAATTAAGCAATGAATAATTTCGTCTTGATGCGGATTGTTACCAGCCTTTCGTTCACAGGTGCGAATCGGGAAACAAGGTGACGTAATTTCCGGAGGCACCTTTCCTATAAAGGGTCCGGAAAATGACAATGACAATGACAATGACAATGACAATGACAATGACAATGACAATGACAATGACAATGACAATGACAATGACAATGACAATGACAATGACAATGACAATGACAATGACAATGACAATGACAATGACAATGACAATGACAATGACAATGACAATGACAATGACAATGACAATGACAATGACAATGACAATGACAATGACAATGACAATGACAATGACAATGACAATGACAATGACAATGACAATGACAATGACAATGACAATGACAATGACAATGACAATGACAATGACAATGACAATGACAATGACAATGACAATGTTAATGACAATGACAATGACAATGACAATGACAATGACAATAACAATGACAATGACAATGACAATGACAATGACAATGACAATGACAATGACAATGACAATGACAATGACAATGACAATGACAATGACAATGACAATGACAATGACAATGACAATGACAATGACAATGACAATGACAATGACAATGACAATGACAATGACAATGACAATGACAATGACAATGACAATGACAATGACAATGACAATGACAATGACAATGACAATGACAATGACAATGACAATGACAATGACAATGACAATGACAATGACAATGACAATGACAATGACAATGACAATGATAATGACAATGACAATGACAATGACAATGACAATGACAATGACAATGACAATGACAATGACAATGACAATGACAATGACAATGACAATGACAATGACAATGACAATGACAATGACAATGACAATGACAATGACAATGACAATGACAATGACAATGACAATGACAATGACAATGACAATGACAGTAACAATGACAATTACAATAAAGACCATTGACATCGACAATGACAATGTGAAGAAAATGTAAAGGTTTAACATAAAGATAAAGTTAAAAATATTTTGCAAAATTTCATTTATATTGATTTTATCTGTTATGTTAAACCTTTTTAACATTCATAGTCTTCGCCCCAATTAGAAGAAATCAGTTCTCAAAACAAATACATTTCTTACAGTGAGTACTAACGTAGACACATTAACTAGAGTGAGATTCTTTGCACAGTCTACAATTTTTTAACAATGTAAAGTTTAGTATTTTTTTTAAAACCATTGTCACAAATTTGTTCATTTACAATCCCCTCAGGCCCAAAAAGGCTTCATGAAATATTTAGAAATAAATATTTTAAGAAAACTTTTTTAGACCTTATAAGACCTTTTAATGCTTGCCTTTTGTTAACTTACGTATTTAAAGAAAATCCAGTTTTTATATTGTTTCGCATTATTTTCCTACGGAACATTTTTTTAAAGATGAACACGATGATAGTGCCGACATGTTTGCCATGATATTTAGTGTTCCAGCATGGATGCGCCACAAGCGCTCCGGGTAAATTGGAAAACGCCTCATTCAGACAATCCTAAAAAACAATGTTTCGTTTTCAAATAAGGCAGTTTTTAAATTTTAACAATGAAGTCTAGTAGATAAAGCTGAAATATTGGCGTAAATATGCAAACGCCGTAATTTAAAGACCCAATTTTTTAAGTTAAAATTCTTTGAGTTGTTCAAAGAAGCATGATAATATGGCGTTTATTGCGTAAATGACCCAAACCATATTCATAAACTTATATGTTAAACTAGCATAAATGCCAAAATAATTAAGTTGCAGACGATATGACAACATTTTTACATTCACCTCGAATGTTGTTATGTTGCAATCATCGCCAATTCGTCGTTACTGATAACTATCACATAAATTTTGTGTGCATACTTTCAGGCTAACAATTTTTTTTAGTATGTTAAAAGCCCTTTAATAACAAGAATTTACAGTTTGAGCGTTATTAGGTGCAAAACCAGGGTGAACAGTTTCTGCTTCAGTTGTTGAATAGGACTTAAGAAGCACTTAAGTTAAAGCAAGACATAACTATGTACAGTTTGATGTATAGGAAAGCGATGTATAGGAAAGCGAAGTTGAGGAAAGCGACGCGTGTCATATCCTAAAATTTCCAATGCGTAATTTTAGAACATGTTCTGGTTTAAACTGAACTGGTTTTCAAAAGCATAGCAATAACAATTATGAACAGTTTGAGGTATTTAGGGCAAGAAGTACGACGCTTGTCTTTTGTATATTAAGATAAGCAATGTTCATGTTTCTGGAGACATTTTCGTCCTTAAGTAAATAACGTATCTTATATGAACGTTCGACAATTATTCCCTGAACTTTGTACAAAATTCCTGTGACTAGCTTTTTTATAGGAACGGGACTCGCTTTAAGCTTATTTTGCAGATAAAAATATAACTGCAGATCTTTTATATAGATCAAAGCTTATATGTGAAATTTTAAGTTAATAGATTAGTTTATGTGGAATTTAAATTTTACCATTTTGATAAATTCAATTTGTGTGAAAAGAAGACACGGTTTTCGGCTGATTGTCCCATTTCTGGAAGATTTATTTAAAATTCAAAACTTAATATTCAAATTCCATAACCATTGCTCCAAAATCGTGGCGACAGATAGACAGAAATACGGATAGACAGACATATAGACGCATAGGCAGGCAGACAGACTAGCAGACACTTGGATTATGTGGTGTATAAACTTTTTTTAGCTGCCACGGCTCTGGACGTTACAAATATTAGGGCAACATTAATTTAGATGGTTCTTATGAGAAAATTTTGAAATAACGGTGAGTAATTTAATTAAAAATTGTTGAAAATTTTAAGCGAAGTATTTATATTTAGTTAAAAAAATTTTGGTTTGTGACGTCATTTCTTCGTCATAATGAAATCCTGGAAGCAATCAAGACTAGTCATTAGAGTGGGTCGCATTCTTTGGGGGAAAAAATTAATATAAAATTGAAATTTTTTAGGAATCAACATAGAGTTTGATTGACGTGACGTCATTTCTTCGTCATAATGAAATCCTGGAAGCAATCAAGACTAGTCATTAGAGTGGGTCGCATTCTTTGGGGGAAAAAATTAATATAAAATTTAAATTTTTTAGGAATCAACATCGAGTTTATTGTTTTCAAGGTCAACAAAATTGTACGCACCTACGTTTAATCCTCATTATAAAATTTTTGAATTTTGACTTCAGCGATTTTGTTAGATTTTTTAAAAACTTCGATGTCGATGACTAGTAGAGTGCGTTATATGGGGGAAAAATTAATATAAAAAGACACCCCTAGAATGAAAGCTTATGTCGAAAGTCTTTCAGAACTACAAAATTTCTTTTTTTGTGTTTTCCGAAAAATAGCCAAAATGGTCTTTTAGGCATATCATTTTTAGTATTTTATAACATTTGTATTTTTATTCCGATTATGGAATGCAGCATATCGTTGAGTTGTTCTGAAAGAATACTTAATCGAGTTCTTAGGTGTCACTGGCGTCAGATGTCATCTACATGTAGATATTTTGCAATACCTATAATGCTGCATTCCATCATCGGACTAAAAATACAAATGTTATTACTAAAATACTAATGACTTACCTAAAATACCCTTTTGGCTGTTTTCGGTACGCCCAAAAAAAGACATTTTGCAGTTCTGGAACACTTTCGACATAAGTTTTCATTCTAGGGAGTGTCTTTTTATATTAATTTTTTTCCCCATATAATGGGACCCACTCTGCTAGTCATCGACACCGAGATTTTTAAAGAATCGAAAGAAATCGCGGAAGTCAAAATTAAAAAAATGTTTATAATGAGGATTAAACGTAGGTTAGTACAATTTTGTAGACCTTGAAAACAATAAACTCGTTGTTAATTCCTAAAAAAAGAAATTGTTTGAGGGCCACAAAAAATTTGAAGTCCATCGGTCGATTACACTTTTGCTTAATGACGAAGAAATGACGTCAAAAAAACACACAAGTTTTCTAAAAATAAAAAAACTTTCTTAAAATAAATTAACATTTTTTTATAAAATAGCTTTAACCGTGATTTTTCGATCCTCTATGGACGTTAATGGGCCATGGCGACATTTGCTTTCTGCGCCGCAAAAAACCAAATTTTCTATTACAGAAATGATACATATATGAGAAATGGGAAGAGTTTATTGAAAATCACGGTTTTGTATTTAGAAGGTATAGCCTGGATCTAAAGTTATCTATTGAATTCCGAAAGTGAATTGAGTTCCTTGGCTATCTTGTAAACCAATAGAATTTAGAAGTTCCTCCTTTGGAACCTCATTGCCCTTGTTTGAAGGTCAATTTTCGACAGTCACAATCTTGCTACTTATGGTCGGAACTATTTAGCGACTTATGACATTTAAAATTTTATCATTTTTCCACAGATTATTGGAAAAAGTGTTGTTTTCGATACGATACAATCTATCAGCTTATTTAAATGAAATATTTATTATGTAATACACTATTAAGTTCAAACTTTTTTTTCTAGTACTTTTCCCAGAGGTCGAAAAACCCTTTTTTAAAAACTTCATAAATAGAAATTCATAAATTAAACGTAAATCACAATTTTGGGGATGTTTTGACAACTTCGTATGAATAAAAATCTTATCTCATAAAAATTTTAAATTAAATACTGAGCCTAAGTTCCGTCAAAAATTCTTTAATACAAAAAAAATTACTTCAAAATTTTTTTGGTAAAAGATTTATCAGATTCAAAAGATTTTTCAGATTGTGTGCAATTTGACTGAGAATTCAGCAGAGATTTGAATGACAACTGACTTACTGAGAAACAATTTCGGGCAGTAAGGTTAAGAAGAAGCAATTTAAATGTTGACAAAAATGTTCTTCAATGACGAAAAAAAAAATTTATAGCCATTGGTTTGGTAGGTAAGAAATTAAAATTTAAATTGTTCAATTTAAAATTAGCACTTTGTTGGCAAACAAGATGACTCAAAGCTGTTCATAAAAACTCATATTTTTATATTTTGACTTATTATTTATTGAAAGACATAACAATTTATACTTTCACTTTTTAAAAACTTTAAATAGCTTATTCTCAACTATATTTAAAAAGAAAACTAATTAGATGTTGATACATTTTTTTCAATATTTTTATTGTATTCGTGTGCCAACTTTTTTATGGTTTGAATTTTTACCTTTTTTCGAAGATTTTTACACTTTTTAATATTAAATGTGACTCCTTTTTGCCTTAAGCACCAGCTGGGTATTTATAAATATACTATTAATTAAGTTTGTCAAGTTCGAGCACTTATTTTTGACCTTTCCCTAGTCGCAACCATCCATAGCTCAACAGCGTTATTCGGCTAATTGGTCAATATAGATTTTTTTTTTTTAATATGTTCCACTAATTCTCACTTTTATATAGATTGGGCGTCTTTGGCGGCCACCACAAACAATTTATACTTTATCGAAAATCCATTTTATGGCTTTTTTCACCTTTTGTTTGGGGTCATTATCTTGCATAAATAGGTATTGCCTGGTTCACATCCTAATTCACAAGTGACAGAAGGGATTGGCAATGCTAAAGAGGCAAATAAAATTATTTCAGAGATTCTATCTTTCAGTGTTCTCAACGAAACAACGTATATGTATAAAAGAGTACGCTATCAAGGCTAAAATTAAAGTAAACATTCCCCTCTTAAGAGTCAAACACCGAGTAGTACGTCTAAAGCTTACAAAACAATATACGAATTGTACTACCGGATTGCGCAAGCTTATAACGAGGCAAAATGAATCAAATATAAATGGCTTGGGATGTGATCGACGGGTTTTTGTACCTCAAAAAGAAAGGCATTACTTTTTCATTACATTTTCTAGAAATGCGTTTTCAAGCAATAAAAATTTTTCCTTAAATTGAAAGAACAATTAAAACAGAAAACTATATTGCTATTTTGAATGATTCCTACCTTTCCAGTTTTTAAAAATTCGGATATGAGCCAAGCGATACCCTATTTATGCAAGATAACGACCCCAATCATAAGGTGAAAATAACCAACAAAATGGATTTTGAAAAAGGTATTAATTGCTTTGATTGGGACCCACAGTCGTATGAGTTCAATCCGATCAAAAGCTTGTGTCAACGAATAACGTTGATGAGCTTTGGATGGTTTAGTGATAGGAAAAGGTCAAAAGATAAGTACTCGATCTTTGGTAAACTTAATTAACTGTATACCTAAAAGAATTCAGCTGGTGCTCACAGCAAAATTAAGTCACATTAAATATAAAGAAATGTAAACATCTTCATGAAGAAGTATCAATTCAAACCAGTGGCATAAGTGTTCATAAAAAATTTGAACCACAAATACAGCAAAAATATTGAAAGAATGTTTTATTTTTTTTAAAAAAAATATAGTTAAGAATATGCTACCTTAAGTTTTTAACAATTTTCAGTATAAGTTCATGAATAAACCTGGCCTTCAATAAAAAAGTTGCGTTTTTATGAATAGTTTTGTGGGTCACTGTAAAGTTTGGGCCGGGTTGGTCACCAAACAAGCAAAAATTGTTTGATAAACTCCACGAAACGATCTAGCCAAGATTTAACCCTTGAGCTTCCCGTTTCGAAGAGGGTACTGCAGGGAGACAAGGAATATTTTAGACCGACTTTATCAAACATTTTTTTTGTTTGTTTGGTGACTGGCTCTGCCTTAACTATATATCTTATTAACCAACAATATCTTTATTTATAAATTGAACAACCATTTTAAGCCCACTAAACCAATGCTTTAAAAAATAAATGTGTTTTTTTTTTTTGCCATATAAAAATTTTTTTTTTCAATATTTATATAATTTAAATTAAATTGCCTCTTTTGGATAACACTTTCAGTACCGTCAGTACGTAAGTACGCTTTTTTTCAAAAGGGTACATTTTTGGGTTTGGAAATGTTCCATTTTATATATCAAAGAGTCCATTATTTTCTCAAGGCTATGTGTTCTATGTGTGTTCTCTAAATTTAAGCTCATTAAAACAAATCTTCGACATAAGCTAGCCGTTAAGTTTTTAAACTTTAAGCTAATGTGGCTTTTTTTAGCTATTTAGTAAGAATTTTCAAAAAAGTACGTTCTTGGCTAAAAAAGTACGAGTTTCTCAATTAAAAATGTGCACTTTTAAAAACTCTTATAGCATCACTGAAATTGTCCCTCTTTGTTCGTCAACTTTGATCACACAATCTGTTTGGTGGTCGGAAAATTCTGAAACTCTTTCCCATCAAAATTTTTGATACAAATTTAGATACACTGTTTCCAGAAGACTTTCTTGAAATCCAATTGTACTTCTCCTCAGCCAATTGCTTGCTGGAGGTATTCTCATAAACTTTTAAAAGACTATTTGAATAGCTTCCAAGAATGATGCCATGATATGGCTTGTACAAGGCTTGATTAAATATTTTGTTAGAAGTATTTTGTCTTACGTCTTCTGCACCATAGAATGCCTTCTTATAGTCTTTCTGGAAAAAATCCTTTCATTGAAGGTCTCAAGGAAATCTTCCATTAAAACATTCTAGAAGCACTTCGAGAGAATATTAAGGAAATCATTCCTCTCAATGACATGTATACACTCAGAAAAAAGCTGCCATGTAAAATTAACGTTTTTTAATGTTATTTCCAATGTAAATCAGAAAATGTGGATTTTACGTTAGAAAATGTTAAGTTAACATGTATTGTGTTGAATTGATAAGAAAAATATCAAATTGATAATGTAATGTTTTACGTTGCAATATCAATTCTTAATGTTAAAATAACATTTAAAATGTTTTTAGTTCATCATTTTTTACTGTAAAATTGATAGTATTTCATATCCATTTAACATTATAAATGTAGATGTCAACAACAAGCAGATGTAATGTTTATTTAAGAGCTGAGCCGTTAAGACATACAGGTGACCGTGGCACACAGGTTAAGAGTGTGGCTTTGGATGCCCGGAGCCCTGGTTCGAATCCCACTCGTGGCAAATTATTTTTCAATACATTTTTTTTTATCTGCATTAATTTACTGATACTTTTTGATATTTTAAGTGTTAAAATAACATTATTATGTGACAGTTATACATTTTTAAATGTAGGTTTCGTAATGTAAAAAGTACATTAGGATAATATCAATTTTAACATTTTTTAATGTCGGACGACTTTTGTCAACTAAAAATGTTAATTTTACGGTTGTTTAATGTACTTTTTTTTCTGAGTGTATGTTAAATTAATGCCATCTGGGTATGAAAGTAGAAGTAATGAAACTCACGACTTTCACTTTCCATTTTGCCTTGTTTAAGAAGCACTTTTCTTGCTGGGCTATTCAAGTATTTTTTAGATTACTTCATCGTGTCACATGGAATTTTTTTTAAGTCAGTTTTACTTCAAGTACTACAATGAACATTGTTAACACTCTGAAGTTTGCCATTGTCTTTAGAGAGGTGACGCCCCAACCGAAAATTTTTTGTTTAGAAAAAACTTTCAACGCAAGGTGAAGATTGAACTCGGAATTCGTTTGCTCGCACGACAAAGGAAGCCACAAAAAGTAAACACACTTTGATTTTGGGTCAGAATTCACCACGAAGAAAATGTCTAGCTTTATATTACTTTTTAGGTTGATTTATTAAATATAATAGTATAGATATATGACCATAGTAATGACTTACCCTTAGAAAAATTAAAAAAAAAAATGTTTAACAAAAAATTGTATTTTAATTTTTTTTTTTTTCTTTTAGGTTTAGTTATATCTATGGTCATAGATATAAGAGCTTCAGCTCAAACTCGTGGTTCAACTTTACGTGTTCACGGTAGTTAGAACTGCGTGCAGTTCCTTTTTTGAAACACGAACTTCTATTAGACGTATATTTTGTTCTAGAACTGCACGTGAAGTTCGTATTTAATTAATTCACGTGAATAGTATTCACGTATTTAACGCATGAGTGGAACTTTTAATAGATCTTTTGAGTTTCTGAGAACAAATATTAAAATGTTATTGAGAAGACTTCCAGCGGCTTCTCTATAATTTTTATGGCTTCTGTGGGTTCCAAGTACAGGATTTTGCCAATTCCTGGGTGCTTCAATCGAACTTTTTAGGGTGCCGTGGGTTCCTAGGGCATGAATAAAGATTCCTGTGGACAAGCGATTCATCTGGGATTTGGAATAATAAAGAACAATAGATGGTAATAGATCATTTTATTTGATCTTGCTAACTATAATATGACGTGCATTAATTATTGCATTAATGCCTTTTAATCCTGTCAATATTGTTGCTAGGATTATACAATTTGGACATGGATGCAGAGGGAATGTGCCGAGCCCAGTTTAATGCCTTGTCCACTGGAACCTCCATTCCTATCCTAGGAACACAAAGAACCCTTAAAAGTTCAAATGGCGTACCTAGCAACTGGCCAAATCCTGACCATGGAACCCACAGAAACCATAAAAATCAAATCAGAAGTAGCTGAAAGTTTCCTAAATAACATAGTATTCTTATTCCAAGAAACTCAATAGAACTATCGGCTTATGCCTAAATTACATGAATACTATTCACGTGTAAACATGAATACGAATATCGCGTGGAGTTTATGAATAAAATAAAAGTGTTGCTAAGGTTCGTGATTTCATTTGCTTTTTTTAAAACACGTGAACACATGTAATACATACATTTTTTTAAGAGCTAATTTAAAAAGCCCATAAATAACTCGTTGACTGATCTTTTGGAAGGACAAATATTTCACACAGAAGAATGTCCCATAAAAGTACAATGATTTATACTCAAAATGAAAGGAAAGCTCAACGCTATCAGTTTGTTTAAGTTAAACACTCGACCGTAAATTGCTTGCAATGCATTAAATCAAAAATCATGCTAAATTTTAACCACAGTAAAAAGTTTCATTGAATGTTTTTTCGATATCTCATGTTTTCCAACGCAACGGACACACTTCGTTAAATTTTGTCATTATACTAGTATACTAACAAATGTTTGGTTGGATTTGCGTGTTCTTTTAATGTGCCTTGCAGCGTGCAGATATTTAAAAGTGCACGATATTGTACTTCAATGTGTTACATTTTTTTGTTTTTTTCAATTAATGCCAAAGTGTATCTTCTAGAAAAACACGAAAAAGCTTTTATTTGAGAATAGTTATACCATAGAATTCAGTATGGTTAAAGGCAATTATGTTAAATGTTAAGGTAAATTTTTTAAGTTTATAATTGCAAAAAAATTCCCTGGATTTTTATACGTTGACTCAGTCGATGTCGACACGCAGCTCCAAACAGCTTGTGATCCTATCGTATTTATCAACGTCCAGGTGTGTGCCATATATAATATACAACGTGCATGTGTATTTTAAAGTGTGAATTTTCTTTCCTATAAGAGATTTCTGAGCCCAAATTTATACCTATCGGTAAAAGTCATCCTTAATTTTTTAAAAATGCTGACATCATTGGAAGTGTTTATCAACCTCGTAGGACGTGTTGTCAACAGTTTGGTGGTTTCCAAGACGCTGGGTCGATTTGATTGCTGACACAAGGTTTTTGTCTCATCTGCGTTCACTACAAGACCCATGCGACCACAATTTTGTGTAATCTGGAGAATGCTGAACTGGCTCAAGATGTTCTTTTCCATTTCCACTGGATTTGCTATTGGCCAGCAGAGACATAAAAGTTTTCAGGAATACCAAATTCAGTAAGAGTATATTTATGATTCCTAACAAAACTGTCGGAAGAAAAAATTATGTGTTTAGATTTGTTTTTTAGGATCTTCTCCTCCACGATCTCGAATACTGTAAATATAACGTCGGTGATCGATTTTCCAAGCATGAAGCCAACCTGATATGGTCGAATCAACTGGTTAATAAGCTTTAATCTTACACTATATGCTATACAGGACCTTTTATGCGATATCAAGAAGGCTTATCTAATGGTAGTTGGTGTGATCGCCTTTCTTGTGGATTCGGCAGAACATCCTGAGGTTCCGATTCTACCGATTTAGAATGTCATCGCCGATTTAGAATTGTTATATGGGATCCGTTCAAAAGTTTTTTTTTTTTTATTATGGATTATTGATAAAAGTTTACAAAAGTATATCAAAACGAATTATTTATGAAAATATTCAAACAACAGGTAAAACTTGCAGAGTACAAATTCTAATTTACAACATCACCACTAGAATTTGCAAACAGGTTTGCAATCCTTTGGTCAAGCAATCCTTTGGACATAACATCAGCAGTCATGTCTTCTGTAGAAACGTAATCGATCTTCAGCTTCTTTTCATCGACTGAGTCCCGCAGGAAATGGTGTCTTATATCAATGTGCTTTGAACAACCATGATAATGATTATTCTGCGACAGATTTATGGCACTATTGTTGTCACAACGAATTGTTAGTTCCATTGCTGTATTGTGTAGCTCCTTAAACAAGGACTTCAACCACAAAGCCTCCTGCAATATGTTCGCTAAGGCCATATATTCTGCTTCAGTAGTCGAGAGTGCTACAGCTAATTACCTCTCCACCTCACAACCACATTGGTTACCTCGATTTTCTATCGCTAGAATCACTATCCCAATCGCAGAGTATCCTTCCTTAATGTTTTCTTGCATATATCGTAGGACGCCCTTTACAGCAGTCCAATGAGCTCTTCCAGGATTGTTACAAAATTTAGATAACATCCCCAGTGCAAACATAAGTCTGGACGACTCTCCTGCGCTGCATACATAATGCTCCCGATTGCTTCTTGGTAAGAACCTGTCTTCATTTCAGCTTTTTCTTCGTTGCTTAACGGACAGATTTGACTGTGTGTGACGAAAATCACACACATTGATGAAAACTGATAGTTTTGAGTACCTTGTTCAGCTGCTTGTTCTAAATGCAACCTACTTGCTTTAGCCCATATAAGGTTAATCCTTCAGGATGCTGAAGAAACAGTCTCTTGGTAATCAATTCCATATCGCTGAGAGAACGTTTAATCACAAGTCTAGCCTTATATTGCTCTAATTTACCATTTACGTCTCTCTTTGTCTTGAAAGTTTGAACCAACTTCCAGGTTCTGTTTTCTATTAAATAATTATACTCTTCTAACATCGCCTCAGAATTTTTGCAACTGAAAGCTTCTTTAGTGGTTTTCGGATCTTCATCAGCGAAATCAATTGCAACATAAGACACGTCTTACCATCTCTAACCACTGGTTATACCCTAAACCTGAAAGGTCAGGGTATATTAACTTTGTGCAAACGTTTGTAACGCATAGAACGAAGCGAGTCCGGTATAGAAAAGTATATATATTCTTGATCAGCGTCACCACGTGAGTCGAGCTATCTATGTCCGTCCGTCCGTCCGTCCGTCCGTCCGTCTGTGTGTTGTCCGTATACACAGGATAAGAAGAAGGAGTTGAGATAATTGGATGAAACTTGGTACACATGGTCACATGTACCCAAGGATCTGCACTATTGAATATTTTTGGAATCCGCCCACGGACACGCCTACCTCCCGTACAACGCGAAAATTGAAAACTGCATAACTCAGCTCATAATTAGCCTACAACAATAAAATTTGGTATGTATGTGTTTTATATTAACACAAAGATGTCTTTGAAAAATGGACGTCATCCGCTTAAGGACACGCCCACCTCCCATACAACCTAAAAATTGAAAATGCAATAAATAAGCCTCTGTTTAACCTACAGAGCTAAAATTTGGCACATATGTTTTTTTTAACAAAACAAAGACGGTTTTGAAAAATGGACATCATCCGCCCACGGACACGCCTACCTCCCATACAACGCGAAAATTTAAAACTGCATAACTCAGCTCATAATAAGTGTACAACAACAAAATTTGGTATGTGTGTGTTTTATACCAACACAAAGATGTCTTCGAAAAATGGACGTCATCCGCTCACGGACACGCCCACCTCCCATACAACCCAAAAATTGAAAATGCAATAAATAAGCCTCTGTTTAACCTACAGAGCTAAAATTTGGCACGTATGTTTTTTATAACAAAAAAAAGATGGTTTTGAAAAATGGACATCGTCCGCCCACGGACACGCCTACTTCCCATACAACGCGAAAATTGAAAACTGCATAGCTCACCTCATAATTAGCCTACAACAATAAAATTTGATATGTATGTGTTTCATACCAACACAAATATGTCTTCGGAAAATGGAGGTCATCTGATCACGGACACGCCTACCTCCCATACAACCCAAGAATTGAAAACGCAATAAATAAGCATGTGTTTAACCTACAGAGCTAAAATTTGGCACGTATGTTTTTTATGACAAGACAAAGATGGTTTGGAAAAATGGACTTCATCCGCCCACGGACACGCCCATTTACAATTAATTTGTTTTTTTTTTTTTGAAAAGTGGGTTTAGGGTATTTCATAGTCGGCCTAGACCGACTTTAGACTTTCTTTACTTGTTTTCTATCTCGAGTTGATCTTCTTAACTCTCTCACAGGTTCCTCTTGTTGTTCTTCTTCAACGGCACCTTCATAACCTGAGAACAAATATTCTTCGTCATCATCTTCGAGGGGCAAATCACCGATAGTGTCTTGCTTCATTTACTTCGTTATGAAGTATTCAAAGTTGAATATTTCAATATCGATTTTCACGAAAATTCGTTTGATTTTATTTTTTCTAATATGTAATGCAGTTTGAACCTCTTATGAATTGTTTTAAAAAATCTCATTGAAAGTTTCTACCTAAAATCAATAACTAACCAGGAATTAACAATTTTTTTAATGCGTTAAGAAAAAAATCAATAAAACTTAATTAAGGTAAGTAATTTATTAGGATAGGTAGTGAGTTCTTTCAAATCCATTCATGCATTCGCTTGTGTGTGACAATTTAATTGTGTAACTTGAAAGAAAATATATTTTTTTCGATAAGCGAATTCGGCGAAAGGATTTTTGTTTACGGATTTTGCAATTGTAACTAACCGCGGACTAACCGAATATCATGGACCGAATATCATGTTTTTTTTTCTATAGTATGTATTTCATGTATTTTCTAAAGTATATAATGGCCTCCTTAATACGGGAACGCTTACTACTAAAAGGGAAAATCACGGAAGGCAGAGAATGTCAGCGGATATTGAATCCAGCATTATGCAGTTGGGGCAGAACAATCCAAGGAGAAGCATACGCAGAGTTGCTTTGCAATTGAATACCTCAGCCCCAAGAATTCACAGAATTTTACCCATACCACTTAACACCAGTTCAGGACATACATACTTACAGGAGACAAGGGAAGTGAGATTTTTATTTTGGTTTCTTCGCTTTTCTCACACGCCTTAGTTTCTATATAAACTACACACATGCCGAATATTATTTTTGTAGCTTAAATATTATCCTCTTTAAAGTTTTTTTTTTTTTTACTAATGTGGGTTGTATGGGAGATAGGCGCGGTTTTCATCCGATTTAGCCTATTTTCGAACTCGATCTTCGCTTTTTAGACAGAAGCACAAATAATTTCATTACGATCGCTTGATTGGTTGCTCGATTTGTTCGACAGACGGACAGACGAACAGATGAACAGACAGACAGGGCTAAATCAACTCAGGTTGTTATGCTTATTAAGAATATATACACTTTTCTATACCTACCACACCTTCTTAAGGGCGTTACACACGTCTTGGAAAAATAAATATACCCCTGAAGCAGTACGCGTGGGGCGTGGGTTTATTAAAATCTACCGTAGACTCTCCCAGGAGCACAGGTATGGGAATGGCTATACGAAAAAAAAAAAAAAAACTTCCGACAGAATTTTAAAGCTATATGTTTTAGGATGTTATAAAACCCCACTTCAAAAAATAATAAAATTAATTTTGTACAATTTTGTTCAGAAATTATTTAACAATTTTATCAAATTTTAAATTTAAGTGCATTCAATTAATTTTCAATTAAAGTTTATTTTTTGCTAATATTGAGTTATTCATAATTTTGCATTCATTTCAGAATAAAGAAATTTCTCTTAATATATATTATTTATATTCAAAAAATAATTACTGAATTCATTATAAACAAAAATAAAAATCTGAACGCTTTGCAGCGAAGTCATCAAGAATGTATGAAAAATGTTGTTAACAAGATGCAAGAATAGAGTAAAAAAAATAATTAAAAAATTCAAATAAAAATCACTTTCAATTGGAAAAAAGCATCATAAAACAAACAAGCTAAAATTTAAAGTTAACATTTAACGGCGTCTGTTCACACGCTCAATATATTTAGTTTTATTCAAAGCACGATTGCCAGCATTTGGATCCATCATGCGATTCCAATCGGTTTGTCCGACTACAAAACCAATGGCGCGCATTTTATCTTGTGCGTACTTCTCCTCAATATCTGCCCAGCGAACCTGTTGAATGGGTTTCTTTATAAAACAAAAATTTGAAAACATAGGTTATGAGCAAAAACATACCCGTTTCTTGCCATTCGAACTTGATCTTGGAGGTTCCCAACTGTCATCTTGAAGAAAATCTTCCATTGTGGCAGCGTTGCGTTTTGTTCTGCTCTTGCTAATACCATCCAAACGAGCTGGAGAGATAAAGATAATACGATAATTTTATGATTTAACTTTAAAGAGAATTTTTTATAGCCAAACTTACCAAGATTTTCGGAGCTGGCTTCGGTTTCCCACTTGCTCTTTAGAAATCCACACTGCGTTAAAGATTTTTACGAGATTTAATAGTAAATTTTGTAGAGACATGTTGAACGAATTGTTTATAAAATGTAATGCTAGCCTAGCTCAAATTTAAACGAAATCCTTAAAACTTAAAAAAAATGTCTGTCTTAAAATCTTAAACAATGTTTGCTGTTGTTCAATAACAAAAATATACAAGATTTATTGGGTTTGCTTTTAAAAACGTATGATTTTTGCATTGAGCTTTATTTGAACTAATCTGTATATATGTTTATATTAAGTAATATAGTTTATTCAATTTCAAAATAAAGTTACATAAAATGTTACGTATAAACGTAATGCTCTTATAACTGCTAACACCTTTTAGAGTTAGTTAGTAAAATATTTTTTGTTAATTTAAAACAATCAAGAAACTTTAAAACGTAAAACATTTCTTCTCAATACTTAGAGTAAAGAAAAAAGTTAGTGTGCATCTTTTTCAAAAACATTTCTTTGTATAACATCTTATTGCTGCCAAAAAAAATACTAACCATAGGTATTGTTCGTTTAGTATCTGAATTTTGATTTTAATGAAGTTCAAATTAAAATATTCAGAAACTAAGTTGAACAGGCCAGGTCTTTGAATGCACTGGTTAGTATTGTATCTGCTCTTATGAAAGTTTGTTTTTTTGTTTATCTTTTGCGAAACCTAAAACTTACACTCACAGAAGTAGGCGCAGCCTCGTTGTCGTCATCGACTGCCGGATTTTGAGATTGACCAGCTGCATCAGAGGCAGCAACAGCAGCAGCAGAACCTACAGCTACGCTATCGCCGTCACTTGTTTTATAATCGGGAGGATGTTGTTCCTGCAATGAAATTAGTTGAAAATAATCAAATCAAGATATTTCAGACTGAAAATAAAAACCATTTTCGAGACACCATAACGCTAAATTGAATGAATGCTTTCTTTGCTTAACTTTTAAATTATAATTGTTTCTCAAGATAGCTAATGTAGAGCATGTATTTTAAAGCATTTTTAAGAAATATAATCTAAACATGATTCTGTTCAAAAATTTTGCACATGTTGTCAATATAAATTTAAGATACGCTTTTTTGGTAAATCAAAGATAAATGAAGCGGTGGGTTTTATGAAAAGAATTACACAAAATATACTCACTTCAGAGATATAAAAATGTTGAGGCACAAACATTTTTATTTCTACTGCTGTATTCGGTATTTTGAATAATTATTTTCATTAAGTTCTACGTTGAAGGAAAATTCAAATATTTAAGCTAAGTTTACGAAATGGATTTTAGGCTTGAAATTCAAGCTATAGTACTTTTCTTGAATACGTTTCGCATATGCTTGAATGAGAAATAAAACAAAACTTTAGGCATAAACTGCAACAGCCATGAATTTTAACTGACATTAACAGTGTGTAGCGGCTGTGTTAAGTACGGTATCTTCAGGAATGTGGGAACTTAGAGAAACGTCATGAAACGTTAATACGTTTCGTAACTTCGTTTTTGGTTTTATCTCTTTTCTAACTCTTATCAAAAAACCAATATAAATAAATTTAGCAATTTCAATTTGATGGACTTACAGATCAAAATAGCTTATTTTCGGGTCTGCAATGTTAACAATCATGTAATAAAAATTAGGTAATAGCACTGTAATCGTCGCAAAAAAAGACATGCCACTTTCTAAAATACTAAAGTAAATTTCGAAAACGTGCCTAGATAGAACGGTTTCACTCTATTTCGAGTATGGAAAATCAAACTGCATAAAGGAAGTTTTTTTCCAGGTTTTATTTTATATTTTATTGTGTGTAACTTGTATCGGGTTGGTTTTTTCGTCAAGACCTCAGAGGAAAATTAATGCAGAATGTCTCTGGCTTTTACTTTTGTTGACATACCAAACACAAAAAAGGTCTTGAGCATATTTAGGTCAAAATTCCAAAATTTTGTATTTTTTGTTTTGACTTTTTCACGGTTTTTTAATAATAAGTCGCCAAAACTTGCAACACATGCACAAAAACTGGTCTTGGGCACCTTTAGATGCAAATACCGAAGAAACTGCAAAAACAATATACAAAATTTTTGTAATTTTGACCTTAAGGTAGGTGTACAGATCTAATTTTGAACGCAAAAAAATTATCTTGGGTCCCGCTAGGTCTAAATTCCAAAGAAATTGCAAAAGAAATAAAATATTTTGTAATTCTGACCTAAAGATGCCCAGAACTCCTACTTTTCGTGTGTGGTATGTTCACAAAAGTTAAAGTCTGAGACACTCTGAAGAACATTTCTAAAAAAGTCTTGCCCAAAAAAACCAAACAAAAACAAGTTTTATACCATAAAATAGGAGATGGGACCTGAAAAAGCTGCTTAGAGGTAAATCTTTCAACAAAAATGTTGTATGAAGATGTGGGATAAACTAAAATGCTTGGTAATAAAGCAGTTCGATTCCCTATACCCGAAATAGGGCGAAATTGTACTCTCTGGGCATGTTTTTAACAATTCAAAAAAAAAAAAACTAGCACAGTTCATTTTTTAATCACTGTTTCTTTAAACACATTTTACAAGAAATTATTCTATTCAACAGGCAATTGTTCAATACAACCCTTTTCAATTCAATCTTTACCTTCGAAGTTAACCCGAATTCTTTTATCGCTCATATAGAATAGCTTTCAAATGCTATTTTAACAACAAAAATTATTTTATTTATTACCCAGCACAATATAACTGAATTTTAGAAAAATATATGTAATCCTGCATGTGGTTTCGGTTTTTGCGGATTTTGTGAAACATCTGAAAAAGGAGGAATTACAATGATTTTCGAAAAGTGGGCATAGTTATAGCTCGACCACGTCCATTTTTAGTACATTTACTGATAATAACCTGCAAAGAAAATACTAAAATTGTTTGTTTTACTTTTTTTATATATTTATATGAAAATGTTTAACTGGATATAACAGAAAAAAAAACAAGTACGCCACCTTGTTTAACGTAACTTCGCAATTTTTCGTTACTCCTCGTGTCTTTCATACCACCGTCTTTAAACTGTTGCTAATATATACTGCACGTGTCGAAATATGTTTAGCTATCTAACTTCATATTTCCGAGAGCGCAATTTCCAGTGGTGCAATTAAAAATTGAAAACAAAAATTATTCAACTCAAAAATTCTGTATTTAGTTAACAAATAACGTAACTTTTTAACTTATAAAAACTTCGAACCTAGTTGTGGTTCGATCTAAGGTAATAGGCTTAAGTTAATGGTGGTGTCAAAGCATCATTTTGAAGCATTGATGATTAAAAACAATTCATTTTTAACATGAGGATATCAAAATTATTCCTTTTATTTACCAAAAAAATAGTTTGTCGCCCTATAATAATAGTTCATTTTTTTTAATCACCGATTTTTCGAGATGAATACAATCACAATCGAGACCACAATCGAGACCACAATCGATATTGATTTTAAGCGCAACGAGAAGTTTATTATAAGTTTAAAAAAAAAAAGTAAATCACTTTTATAACTTAAAATTGAAATTTTAAGTTTAATAAATTTTTTTTTAATTTTTTTTTTTTGCTCCATCGAAAAACCATCCTCGAAAATATATACCAAGAGTTAAAATACGGTAATTTAGATATATTCGTTTTGATGTTAAAGGGTTGAAATGAGTCATATAGTACAGAGGATATCTACATAATCCGTTGGTTATTGCCAAACATTTGAATTATAAGAAACAAATTTCAATTGCGATTGTTATACTTTTTAATTTAGCTTTAACTACATAATGTGGTAATTTTAACACTTTTTTCAATTATAGTTCTGAAAAAATCAAATTCCATTTAAATGCACAAACTATAAAATTAAAAAAAAAACACATCAATCAGAAAACATCATTTAAAGTTCACGTATACAATTGAAATTAAAAAAAGATGAATTAAAATTCAGATAAGATCAATCGAAATTCATGAATTCAATTTAAAATTTAGAAAATATCATTTGGAATTCAGAAAGTTCAATTCAAATTCAGAAAACATGGATTGAAATTCAGAAAATATCAAATGAAATACAGAAATTCTAGTTGATAAAAATTCAATTGAAATTCAGAAATATCATTTAAAATCTAGAAAACATCAGTTGAAATTCAAAAACTCCATTTCATATTCAGAAAAATCAAATGAAACTCAGAAAAGATGAAGAATTCAGAAATTCTATTTGAAATTCACAGACATCAATTGAATTCAAAAAGATCAATTGAAATTCCGAAAAAATTATTTAATGCATTGAGAAATTATCAATTGAAATTCTGAAAATATCTATTGAACTTCAGACAAGATCAAATGACATTCAGAAATTCTAGTTGAAATTCAGAAAAAAATAAATGAAATTCAGAAATTCCATATGAAATTCTGAAAAGATCAAATTAAAGTTAGAAATTTCATTTGAATTTCAGAAAAGGATTAATTAAAATACCGAAATTCTATTTGAAATACAGACAATTAACTGAAATTCATAAATGAAAATTTTCTTTAAAATTTTTTAAATTTAGAAAAAATCATTGGAAACGCAGAAAATATCAATTGAAATTAGAAAAGCTAAATTGAAATTTCAAATTAATTTCAAAATTATTTTTCTAAATTTCAAATGGTAGTTCTGAACTTCCGTAGATGTTCTCTGAATTTCAAATGGAATTTCAATCAATGTTTGCTGAGTTTAAAATTGAATTTCTGAATTTTAATTGATCCTTTTATGAAATTCGAATGAAATTACTGAATTTCAGTTGATATTCTCTGAATTTCAAAAGATTTCATCTAAATATCAAATTAAATTTCTGAATTCCAATTTTATGTCTCTGAATTTCAAATGGAATTTTTTAATTCAACTGATGTTTTCTGAATTTCAAATGGAATTTCTGAATTTAATTGATATTGTCTGAAATTCAAATGATTTTTCGATGTGAAAACGAATTTCTGTATAACAATTGATCAGCTCTGAATTTCAAATGGAATTTGTGAATTTCAATCGCTGTTTTCTAAATTTCAAATAATATTTTTAAATTCCAATTTATGTTTTCTGAATATCGAATGGAATATCTGAATTTAAAGTACACTTCTGAAACTTGAAAGGAACTTTTGCATTTGCTGTAAAATAACTTCATGACAATTATATTGATGCCATTAAAATAAATAAGAAAATATTGATGGCATATTAATAAAAAGTTTCATTCTGATTTAACAACATAAGCATTCTGAAGTTTTTAAAAACAACTAAGCAATATTGAAATCTTTTACAAACTAGCATGACGGTCAAATTTTTCAACAGAACCACCAAAGATGCAAAGATGGACACATAAAATAAATACAGATAAATCCTTAAACTTAATTATCCTTAAAATAAATATTCCTAAACAAAAAGTTCGTTGGTAATGCTTTCAGGCAATTAAGTTCAAGTATTTTTCTACACTTGTGATATCAAAACTATTTAGCTAACTTCCGATGGTTTTTTAACAGACACATAGACTCACAAACGCTAATGAGATTAAGGTTGATATAAATGCAGCCAATGTCTAGTTATAAAAACCAGATCACCGTCCACCCACCACCCATAGTACTTTTTTGTGGGTGAAAGATTTATAATTTTCTTTGTAGATTGCCTGTAAAATGCAGACGATGTCCGGTTATAAAAAAAAAACCAGATCGGTCTCACTTTTGGTCTGCACTTTAGCAGTACTTTTTTCTGGGTGAAAGATTGGTTATTTTATTTTATTATATTCATTCAAAGATAAAGAACACTTAACACTGCTACACATTATATAGGTCGGTTGGCCAAATGACTCTGAGTTCGGCACCAAAGTATTTTCCCTTCATTCAAGCAAAGCAAAACGATCAATCAACAAGAATAACCCGGTTAACTTGGTGTAGTCAAAAGTCAATAATCTTTAAGAATTCAATGTAGTTAAATTAGAGAGGTGTCAGGAAATTCAATGATAATAGTTGAGAATCAGGCCAATTAACCTTTTTCCAGTTAAACTAGGCGGTAGGAATGGGTCTTCAGCGTGTAACGCTTTATAAGGCATTGTATAATGTATATTTGATTGGTTTTTTAAATATAATTGAATGGTCTAAACACTATGTAAGACGAGATCTATTTTTCAATTTAGCATTTTACAACAACAAAACATTGTTGTACTTTTAATATTAAGCGTATTTAACAAGTCTAGAAATCTATAAAAATAATAAATACGCTTTACAGCTGAAAAAAAATATATAATAAATTAGTTTTCAACAATTACCGTCACCATATCTTCAGCATCTTCCATCTCAACAACATTTTCCAGCAATGAGCCAACATCGAGCTTTATATAATGGAACGGTGTTGGTTTGTGTGAATCGATTATGTATTTAATATCTTCCTCGGTACGTTGATGAATATTAGTGCTTAGGCAGGTGGCCAAATCGCAGAGCAAATCAATTATGTAGGGCTGTGTTGAAAAAAAAAAAAAAATGGCAAAAGAGAAGAGAAAGAAAGATTGGGAAAAACATAGAAAACAAGAGGAAACGGAAATAACAAAAAAATTTTAAATTAATTCGACAAAGAATTCGTCAATTTTAAAATAACTATAAATAAATAAATACGTATTAAGTGTTTATTTCATGGCATTACTGAAGTCTGAAGAATTTCAGGAGTAACTAACTCACCGCGAAACCGTTATCCTTGGCATGACAATAAAATTCATTCAAGGTGCGCAACGAATTATTATTGCAATCAACTATAATAAAATCATACAATTGATCGGCTATGGTTTTTTTGAAAGCTTTAATCAAACATTGCATATATTGTTCTTCCATTTCCTTATCGTATTCATAGAGTACTTCCTTTTTGTTTATCTATTTAGAGAGAATTCAATTGATACGAGAAACAAAAATTTAATTATCTAATAAAAAAATGTATTTAACTTTCACCAACCTTGCGACCGGTCTTGGGACATTTTTCATCATACTCATTCTCAATTAAAAAGTAATCATCGATACTTAGTATACGCGGACTGGAGCCGCCCATTTCAACTTCTTTATCTTTTATGCATTTTGCGACATAAGATTTGCCACTACCTGGGGGACCACGTAAAATCATGCAAATCTTTTTGGGACGCGTCTGGCGTGCTGGCATCAGCAGTATTTCATCAATAGTTATTGTATTGCGATTTTCTGCACTGGGAAAAACCATTTGCACATGATCGGCTGAAGATTTTTTGAGATTTTCATTAGCGGCAGCTGTAGAGGGAAATATTGATGTGGGTGTAGCTGAAGTGTTGCTGGTAACTGGCATTAAAGTATGATTCGATGAGAACATGGGAGGTGGTGGTGGTGGTGGTGACTCGCTTTTGTGTGGTTAAGAAAAGTCTTGATAGTATAAATAAGTTTTTTGAAAAATGACAAAACTTACGCTTCCGCATCGGAAATTTCGTCGAGATCATCTTTATTACTTTGCTCTTGCTGTGGATTTGGCTGTTCTTGATATTGTTGTTGCTGTTGGAACCGTTGTTGTTGGTTTGAATTATTTGGGTTTCTTGTATTCTGTTGGCCTAAATTTTGAGCTTGCTGTGACTGAAAAATGTAATATTTTGTGTTTATAATTAAAGCTTGTCGCTAACATTTAAACATAACAAAAAAAAAATCCAGATCTTTTCAAACGTTGTCATATAAAACGTACCTGAGCACCAGCTTTAACTTGATTAACGTTTTGTTGCTGTTGATTAAATTGTTGTTGTTGTTGCAGTGAATTATTATTATTGTTGTTTCCAAACTGCCCAAAATTATTAGCATTTCCAGCTTGTTGATTCTGATTGTTCTGATTGTTTTGATTATTTTGGTTTTTCTTCTTTTTCTTTTTCTTATTTCGACCTGCACTGCCTGTAGCGCCGCTATTACTATGCGTATCTGATCCACTTAGTGTGCCTGCTCTAAAAGCGTTGTTGCCAATATTTGCATTAGAAGCATGACCATATTCGAACGTTTTTACGGGAGTAAAATCGCCGGCATTTGTATTGCCAACTGCGTTTGCATTGTTGCTTAGATTTCCACCTCCTCCTGCCGTTGTTGCGGCTGAGGTTCTATGACCATAATCAATAACTTTTGAGGCCGATGAACTATTTTGATAGTCAATAACTTGCATTGGGCGGAAGTAGTCGTTGTTAGCATCTCTATTAAAATTGTTCGATCCTGGGCTGTAGTTTGATAGTATCGCATTTAAGGTTTGAAAATTAGTTAAAAACAGTGAAAGAGCACTGAGAAAAATGCCGGTCTTGGCATGTTTTTATCGTATTGTTTGTTTTTTCAATTGATTGTGCTATATCTTATATATTGAAATCGTTTTAAATTACTTAAGAGTTCTAAAGCTGTTCTATTAAGACATTACGGATGGACATATCATTAAGAGTTGGAGGAGCTAGCAGACAGACGGATTCTTTTGTTTATTTTTCGTATTAGAAATTACAAATGATTTCATGATTGTAAAGGAAGAACATTGCTTTTCTTCAGACATTCATTAGAGTTAATTAAAGATAAACAGCATCGATTTTTAAAATATGAGTCGGTTTTAGTTGATATTTTGGGAAATAACTTAAATACTATGAATTTGTTCTGTTTTACTGTTTATAATTATCGGTTGACATTGCTTCCAAATAAATTTGTTGTACGTTTTTACTTTTATCTCAACTTTTTAAAAATAGAATTCAACACTCATTGATCTAAGCCTGAACTTAATATGGAGAAGTTTCATCACAGACAGACTAATTTTTTGATTATGTTATACTTTATAATGCGGACAGATAAAAAATAACGCAGACAGTTATGGTTTAGTTAGAAATAGTCGGATGGTTTACTTGAAAAAAATTTTGCGCTTTACTTCCATTCTTCGAAAGGCATTGTTCGATCGGACATTTCTCTTAAATATTTTTCAGTACTTAAAGGACATACAAGGATGCTTTGATACAGACCAAATTTTTTTAATTTTTTTTTTCTAAACCATAACTTTCAAGAGTCATTAATCTCTTGAGCCGCTTTTCTTAATATTTAATACTTAAACTTTTGTATTAGTTTGCGGACGGACCTTTACAAGTTGTGAAAAATCGGGTTTTTAGGTCTTTTTATTTTGTATTTAATTTGTTAGTTCTTTAAGTTTTTAGTTCCACTTTTTTCATGTTATTTGTATTTTTTCAGGCTTCAGGGTATGTTAAAGATACTATTTTCCATAAATCTGTGCCAATACTTCAGAAATCTTTTACAACCAAAGTAGTTGCTAGTTAATATAATCCATAATATTTTAAACATTTTGAGAATATAAATTACGGACCTTTGGTCCGTTTGGACAATTGCAATTTTTTTTTGTGGGTTGCGTTACAAATTAATATAAAACAAACCACTGAAATCAATGCAAATATACTGAACGATTGGGAGTTCAGGGGATGGGTTATTGTAAAAATATTGGACAATGTTAGCTTTATAGCAATTTTAATAAGAAAGCAGCAGCCAATGAATTATTAAATTTGTCACTGATTCAGTGTGCAAATAATTTCAAATAATTATGCTTAAAATATGAAGTTAATTTATTTTAACATGTAAATTATTCATCAATTTTTTTAATTTCCATAAAACTTTTTTTACAAACTATTTTATAAATATGATGTTCGGTATTGCCACAAATATGTAGCCTATGACACATCAGAGCCATGCTAGGTAGGTAGTGGCTCAATTTGACAAATTAGTTCAGTCATATAAATTAGCTTCTTTGGCTAAAAGAAGGTTTCTTTGTTCAAGACCATTTAAAACTTTACCAATTTTAAAACTAGTAAGGTATGTCTTCGACTTAGCCGAAGTTAAAATACCCCCACGGCCGATTCGTAAGGGTAAAAAAATATTAAATCAAAGATTTTACTATTTTGATAACGTCTAAAATCAAATTACTTTCCTGTATCTTAAAGATCAGCCTCTTTATACAGTTTTGAAATTTGGGATTGTATGGGAGATGGGGTGTTAGTGAATGGATGACGCCCATTTTATTTTATTAACACATCTTAGTTTTGATATAAAATGAACTAAAACCAAATTTAATTTTTGTAGCTTTGACAGAAATCTGTTTATATAGTTTTCAATTTTGGGGTTCTATGGGAGGTGGGCGTATTCGTGGTGGATGTCGCCCATTTTTCTAACACATCTTAGTTTTGATATAAAATGAACTAAAGCCAAATTTAATTTTTGTAGCTTTGACAGAAATCTGTTTATATAGTTTTCAATTTTGGGGTTCTATGGGAGGTGGATGTGTTAGTGGGTGTATGACGCCCATTTTTCTAACACACCTCAGTTTTGACATAGAATACACAAATACCGAGTTTGAGTTTTGTAGCTTAAATATTAGCCCTTTTATTGAGCTTTCATTATTGTTGTTTTATTGCAGGTAGGCGTGGTTGTCATTCGATTTAGTCTATTTTCGAACTTCGCTTTTCAGAAAGAAGCTCAAATATCGAATTTCATTAAGATTGAAAATTGCAGCTGTAATCGTGTCGACAGACAGACAGACAGACAGACAGACAGACAAACAGACAGACGGACATGGATAATTTAATTCAGGTAGTGATGCTGATTAAGAATATATATACTTTTCTATACCTTCCACGCCTCCTTATGGGCGTTACACACGTCATGACAAAATTAATATACCCCTTACGCAGTTCGCGTGGAGGTATAAGGATTCGTATTAGAATAAATCACGAATACAAGAAGATATGGGAGTACTTATTTGATAGGTGGGGGCAAAATTTTTATATAATTTTTGGATATTTACTACTCTTTTTTAACCCTTCGTTACATGACTTTTTTTAAAACATAAAAAGAACAATGACCAATAAATGGTTTTGTGGTCATATTTTTCTTTTTAATTGTTAATTGATTGATTTCATTGAATTGTTTGATTGAAATTTCCATCGCAATGCAATGAAGGGTTAAAAAGGGGTATGCACTAAATTTATGCAACTTAGGTATTAAAAAGTATCAATTTTAAATTTGGGTAAAATTCAAAAATTAAAGTTCAAGTTTTTTGTAGTACTAAAAACGTATAGATTTTTATTAATCCCTCCACCATGCTAAGTCCCGCGTCTTTAATACGCAACTAGAGCACTAAGAGAGATTCGGTTTGAATAAAAATGTTTTTCAAAATTAGATGGGTGCTAATTTCGAAAGTAGCATCTAACTACAAAAGTTGTCAATTGTTCGCAGCAGATGATTAATTTTAACAGTGCGCGCAATTACTTTTCAGATGGAGGAAAAATTTTTGGAAATGAGTTTTGAGGATGATGACGATATTGGGATTCAAACCTGTGCTCGACGCATGTACTAACCGGATCAGTGACTGTTTATTTGCAACGGTACTTATAAAATGTGGACGGGTGCTCCTCAAGAAGGATCAAACACCAGCAGTAAAATCTCTGAAAGCTGTGGCGCGCAAAGAAGTTACTAGTTTCATATTGCTCACAAAGGACATTTGTATTTGGAGATTGTACGAGGTTTTCAATACTTTTGCAGAGTTATAGACTGCTCATATCTGGTTAATTAATGAGCTCTTTAGGGTCGTTGTCCGCAAAAAGCTTTAAAGCAGTTCAGATTTCCATTTTTTGAAGATTATGTATTTATTATTTATTAAAGGATGTCTTAAGCCATACTGGTTCGTTCGTAATATCGTCAATGAAAACCAAATTATCAAGCCTTGCGATGACATACAGCCACACATCATCACAGACCCACCTCCATATTTGACAGTCGGCCGTATATTAGCTATTTTCTTCACACTATTTGTCTGCTCTCTTTTGTAAATATGTTTAATATTAACTGTTCCGTTAAAATAACATCATACCAGAACTACTTGGGCTTATATTCGAAGGCTTGTGGGCAAATTGCAGCCTTGTTGTAATATTCTGCCCTGAAAATCATTTTTACGAAGTACTTGACTTTTTTTTGTATCACTGACGTCGTTTTGCAAGTAAATTTTAAACTCATTGTTGCTGTGTTGAGTCAATATCATTGAGTTATGCCTTTACTTTACATGTTCACCTTTTGTCGTTAGCAGTCAGCTTCTTATTTGAGCAAGTTTTGACTTTATTTAAAATTTTATTGTTTTTTGTCACTTTTTATGATGAACTTCTTTATGGTGTAGTGTTGGAGGTCCGTTCAGTATTTCTGTTTCGTTTATATTACTATGTTACTACTGTTTCTGCATATTTTTTTCTTTTCTTATGATGGTGTTTTACCATTTCGCGCTCTTCGCGAGATGTTTGCTCAGTTCTTTTTTAAATTTTGATACCACAATCTTTGAAAACTCTTAAAAAAATCACAGCTGACAACTCAAGCGACAATATCCATTATTTTTAATTCCAAAACTTATGGATTTGCCAGAAATCTAATTCAATGATTTTAAGTGACGCCAGATTTTCGTATTTGTCACGGTCTGCCAGATTTTAAGATATTATAAGAGTATTTTTTGGGAATATATAATTAAAATAATTTTTTATATTCAATTTACTATCATTTGTGTAGAAAAATTTTTCGTTTGGGAATTGATAAAAAAATTTCAAGTGAAGTGAAATAATTTTTTCATTATTGATTTTTTTTTTATGAATTTTTTAGAGATTTTTCATTGTGGTGACGTCAGTGTGTATGGGAGATAGGCGTGATTAGCATTAGATTTTGGTAAATTTAAAACTAAGTATTCATTACTAAAGTTTATGTTGCAAATTTCAAGTTGTTAAACTAATTTTTGTAAAATTTTTAGAGATTAACCGTTTTAGTAAGGTCAGTTTTAATGTGAGATGAACATGGTTTTCATCACATTTGGCTTATTTTCGCAGAAAGACGTAGATGGGTAAATCCATCAGTGGTGATACTGATCAAGAATATATATACTTTTCTATGCCTTCCACGCCTCAATATGGGCGTTATAAACTTCACGATAAAGGCTCTATACACCTATGCAGAACGCGTGGGGGTATACAAATATTTTTCCAAAACTATGCAGTAGTAATAACATGAACAAAAAAATTTGCCATATTCGGTTTACTGATTTTGCCAGGTTTTTAAGCAAGTCGTTACAGGTGTGGAACATGTAGTATTACTAACGAAAGTAAAAAAGTTGATAAAAGTGTTGATAAAACACCAAAATTCCAATAAGTATTAGATATAATTCTCAGACAAACTGGGTCACATTTTTCAAAATAAACTTTTTAATCATCCTTCTTAAAAACCGGATTTCATATTTTTTATAGACAGTTTTCAGCAAAGCAAGAGTTAAAGTTTAGAGTTGATGGGTGAAAATTTAAATACTAATTGTTCAACAGACTCGAGAACCCTAACTTTAAGAAAAAAACATTTAAAGTTAAAGTGTAAAATAAACATTTTTCGTTGCCTTATCTTTTTTAGTAATATTATATAAAATTGATGTTTTAGTAGTAGTACGGATAAAAGGTACTGATACCTTTTAAATTCTGTATTTCTTCAATTTTAAATATAGAATGATAAATTTGCTACCATTTGGTGTGATCAATTTTTTGGTTTTATTCAGAATTCTTTGGTCGATTATTTCAATTCAATAAGACGTGTTGGCGGGTCAAGATATTTAATTATCTCTGCATCACTCTTTTTGTCAAAATTTACTTAAATATAAATATAAAGAAAATTTATATTATTTAGATAAGATTAAGCAAATTTTAAAATTGTTCAAATTTATGATATATTCGACTTTTTGGTTCTTTTAAGTTTGAATGGTAACAGGCCATCATAGCATATATAATATTTTTGAAGATAGTATTAGTTCTAAAAAGAATTTAATATAAAATTGGGTGCGCAGTTTTTAAAAACGTATAAAGAATTAAATTTTGACAGATAAAGGCCACTCTTATGTAGAATATAAATGCTTTATAATAAAAAGGTCTCCTAATAATATCTAACCTTAAGGCTCACGGATTTTCAAAAACAAGATATCTCCCAAGAATATGAATATATTTTACGTTCCAGTTTGTATGAACCGAAGAAAGCTGCTTCTCCGCAAGCCTTAAGGTTAATATACCAAAATTTGCACGTTTACATATAATATTTTTGAGTAATTAATTTCAACGTCAAATCGGCCCTATCATAAATTATTTTCACGAGTATTTGGAAAAGGAAGTTTCCATTTTTAAGATAAAGCTTATGAACTTTTAGAAAAATTTAAATGCAAATTTGTTCAGCAACTATTAATATTCATGAGTGTAATAAAAAAACTATGATATGTTAAAAACGAAAACTCCCTTTTTCAATTTTGCGTGGAAAATTGCTTATGATAGGACTAAATACCAAGACCAATGTGAGAATACATTACTTTTATGAATACATAAAGGCTTAATATATTTATGCCGTCACTTTGTATGGGACAGCAAGGGGAAGTATTTATTCGGTTTTGCCGAATTTCAACTTAGTGTATATTACAATATTCAAGCTTATATGATAAAATGGAAGTCAATAAGGAAGTGATTTTCATCTCGACTATGAAGTTCACTGTGATCAATAATATATCTATCGAGAGCCTGGTTTTCATAATGTCATTTTCAATGGTCAGTTTCCCTAATTTTTTATTATGGAAAAAATTGTTCGATTCGATAATTAGTGGCGGCCAACGCAGACGAGGTTGGCCACCAGCAAGCGCACGACAAGAGCCTAGCGCAAAAAATTTGAAGAGTCCAAAACTGACCTACGGTTGTAGGCGCCAGCTATGTAAGTAAGTAGTGTTATTTTTCTTGCTTGAAGACAACACAAGCTGGTCCAAGCGGTTTATTATTAAAAAGACATTACTTTCAGGTCATAGAAAATATTATGGAGTACACACACTTCACGGGTGAAAAATTGATAAATCGCTCCACGAATTCTAAAAAGTTTTTCCATCTATATTGGCACATACTTAATTTTAATGAAGATATATATATCGCACACTAAATACAAAACAGTCACAACTCAAAAAACATGACTTTTCAGGAGAAGCGAAAAATAAAACCCTTTGGTTGATACTACAGAAAAAAAGCAATTTTCATTTAAACACACAAACTTCATTCTTCCATTTAATGAAGAAAATAATGAAAAAGATAGTAAGATATGTGTTTTGTGAATTGATTTATAACAAAAAGTCGGTGAACTTTCAAGATAAAAGTTTTAAATTTTTTTAACAGACGTACATGAGAGTAATATTTTATTTTTTTACACAACTGAATTCTGAAGTCAATATCTTTTTCACGTTTTATATTTTTCAAAACTCTAAATATATTTGGTTATTGGTTATTATTGGTAGTATTTGTTCTTGCTTGAAAACAGCACAAGCAGTTTAAGCAGGTCCAAACAGTGTATCATTACCAAAACAGTTTATAAAAAAAAAAAATAATTAGCTACAAGCAATGGGAAATTTTAAAGATCAGACTATACAGAGGAAAATGGCGAAAAAGATTCATGGATTATAACAGTTTTTCTGTCGGTATTGGCACATACTTATTTTAAAGGTAGATATGGGATATATTTTAAACTAGAACTTATATAAAAAGTCTTTTTGATGAAAGTTTCTTTTTTTTAACAGACGGACCAGAAATAATTCGTTTTGTGTTTGGAAATTTTTCTTTTTTTTTCCATAACTGCTTTTTTCTCTCAAAAACGTCTGTGCAGTTGACGTTTTAAGATACAATCTATTACAAAGTAAAACAAGAATTCAAATGTAGCTTTTTTGTCAACTTTTATTCCAGAACATTTTCTTCTGAACTATAAAGGAATATAAGTAGAGCAGTATTTCTAGTTTTATAATTAAAAATTGGTAAATTACGATAAACGATATAATAATAACTGGTTATCATTTTAAAAAATTCAATTCAATTGTATGGTTTTGACTTATAATGCTGTGCAAACTCTTTTGCACTTTATGCTTCTTGTTGTCATTACTTGAATGCAACTACTTCATATTTTTGGTGATATTTTCTTGTCGTTTTTGTTTTTTTTTTTTTGTGATTTTCTTCATATAAGCTTATTCATAAAATACAACGATAAAATCGGCATAATGTTGTCAAGTCAGATTATTAATTTATATTGCTTCGACTGCCACTCCGGTTATTATTTTTCAAGACTTTTCTATTATTACCACCGCTAAAGTAAAATACAGATTAGATAGTTGTAGAGGTGATGGTGGTGGTAAGTATAAATGCAGTCACAGCGGCGATGCAGTGAACAATCACAGCAGTTCGTTTAAGATTTGTTTAAGCACCCAAAACATGAATTCGAGCACATATTTTTTTTTTTTAACAATGAAAAGAAAACAGAATGTATACAACCCGCATTAGACAAGACAGTCTAAAATATAATTAAAAGATGATAATAATAGGCGATACAAATTTCTAATACATACTAAGAAACTTATAATTATGTCAAGAGCTTTTGTTGAGCAAAATTAAATCTTTAATCATAGAGTTGATTATTTTTGAACTGTTTTTTGAAACTAGTTTATGGGTACTTGCGTTATTTTTTGTTTTTCTTTTTTATAAACGGACTGAACGGATGATTGATAGGAAGACAAACGTAGATGCAGACTCTTAGCTTATGTGGCTAATACTGAATATAACATATAACGGACGACTATACGAAACAGAAATAAGCTTTGTTCAAAATCGGAAAACGGATGTTGGCAGAAATATATGTATTTTTTTTTTAAGATTTCAAAGAGGCAAACTTCAAAGTTGTACAGAAAGTTAGCATGATTTGTACTTTTGTAAAAAATTAAATTATCTGAGATTAACTCCGCCATAAGATTTTTTTTTTTGGATATTCAGAAATGTGAACAGAAGTTAGTTACTTCATTAATTTTTGATTTGGAGTGTGAGTTGATGGGTTTGTAAAAAAATACATTCGATTAAGTTTTTCAATGTGGCACATGATAGCACACATCGGGCGCATTACAGCACATGTTTTTTTTAGTTACAAATCAAAAATGGCGGAGCCAACTTCTGCACATCTTTGAAGACGATAAGGTACTATATGAAATACTACCTCAATATAACAAGTGGGAATTATTTGAATGAATTTGAATTGAAAATAATTTCAATGTTTTGGCCTAAAGTGCGTCGCCTCTCAACATAAGATCAGATTTTATATCAGAAATGATGTTATGACTTTTTTAGGTATGCGTTCGGTGTGAGATAAAATGAAATAGCAGAGTTTAAATGTAAACTGGTTCTTAAGATTTGATGCTGAAAGTTTTAAAATAAAAAATTGTAGTTTTTTTCAATTCAAATGCATTAATTAAGATAATATTAAAGGCATAATATTCAGTATTGTTGAAAAGTTTTCTTTTATATCTTATTTATTTTCGAAGTATTTCGAAAAATAATAATATCAGAATTTTAGAAATATTTATAAAAAGGTAAACGCTATATAAACAAATAGAGATAACTACATTTTTTAAGTTTCCATTTTAATTGAGTAAAGAAAGTGGTTCGGTTTGGTTTGAATAATAAATTATCAAAGGTATAAAATTATTAAGAATTTTTATGTAAAACTCTGCTTAAAGATGTAAGAAGCTGGACCAGCATTTAGAAAAAAAGGTTAATGAAATAAGGATTTTGTTTTTTGTCAAGACGGACACTATCGGTTCATGTTTTTTTTCATTAGAAAATGATATTCCATGTAAATAGTTTTATATCGTTGGGAAATAAATCGGACAGAGTAAAAAGCGAACAACTAACAAGACTCTTGATAATTTTTTTGTTGTTAACTATTTTAAAGAAAGTGAAGAAATTATTGAAAATATCTAAAATAAAAAACTGAAAATATTTCCAAATTCAAACATACCCATTGTTCCAAGGTGCTCTGGTATCCTGATCTCCCGGTCCACGTCCGGCGTTGTTAGCATTTCCTGAAGAATTTAATACTGGCGCTGCCGCACCACCAACACCTCCACGGCGGAATGGGTTATTCGGACGTGCACCCATATTCGGCGAAGTACTGTCATTTATTTTACTTTGATCAGGCGCGTTACTGCCAAAATTAGGCCCGTTTCCACCGCTATCGCTACCACCACCACTATTTCCATCACCTGCATTATTTCTACCGAAATTTTGCGAGTTTCTGCCAAAGTTTTGGTTATTTCCACCACCACCAAAGGCTGGTGGTGGTACATTAGCACTGAATTTTGGTCCGTTACCACCAAAACTGGGTCCATTTCCTCCAAAGTTAGGTCCGTTGCCTCTAAAGTTCTGTTCGTTTCCCGGGCCACCAAAATTGCGCCCATTTCTGCCAAAATTTTGTGCACCACCATCGAAGTTTGGTCCATTTCTACCGAAATTGGGTCCATTTCCACCGAAGTTGGGTCCGTTCCTGCCAAAATTTTGACCGCCTCTATCAAAGTTGGGTCCACCTCTGTCAAAGTTAGGGCCACCTCTTTCAAAGTTAGGGCCACCTCTATCGAAGTTGGAGCCACCTCTGTCAAAGTTAGGGCCACTTCTATCAAAGTTAGGGCCACCTCTATCAAAGTTGGGGCCACCTCTATCATAGTTTGGTCCACCTCTATCGAAATTAGGACCGCCTCTATCAAAGTTAGGGCCACTTCTATCAAAGTTAGGGCCACTTCTATCAAAGTTAGGACCACCTCTATCAAAGTTAGGACCATCTCTATTAAAGTTGGGTCCATTTCCACCAAAGAATGGTGCATCTCCTCCAAAATTATTAGGCGCATTACCAGCAAAGCCCGTTGCATTTGGGCCATCGCCAGCATTTGGGTTCACGTTAATATTTAGACCCAAAGGATTGGGTGGGCCAACTTTATTAGCATCAACTCCTGCACTATCAGGCTCAATAAACCCAGCTGTATCCGCTGTTGATGGTGTCTGCTGCTCCTGATGTCGCTCTTTTTGTTTCTGTTGCCATTCGGCAAAGGACAATGGACGACCATCTCTAGTCAAACCATCTTCGGAAGAAACCACTTGCGCTTCACTTGCACCATCCGCGTCAGGTTTTTGTTGCATTGTTTGTTGCAATAATATTGGCAGTTGCTGCAAAAATTGTGCTGGTGGTGGTCCATCGACTTCCAATGGATTTTTACCCTGTGCCTTGGCTAAGGCTTCAGAAATCAATTTCATTAAATTCGGGTCTTGAAGCGCTCCAGACAAGTCGCCCATTTTATTTTCACCACTTTTAGCGTCACCTTGAACGCGAGCAGCCAGCGCTGATGCTGAAGATGGTACGGGCGAAACTGTTTCTGAGTAATTATGAAGCGACGGTTCCTTGTGGGATTCGCTTGGTGATTCGACCATATCATTATCATCATGTTGAATATTTGGTGGTGTCATGTCTGGCTTTTCGATAACAATATCAAAGAGTGATGGAATTTTTTTAGCGGAAGTTGTTGCAGCTACTTTGGGTGGTCGTGTGGGGCCATCTTGATTTACGGCATCAAATTTAAAGGAAATATTGGTTGCTTTCGAACTATTGTCATCTACCAAATCAAGACCTGGAATGCCTTCAGATTTCTTGAACAATTCTGACATGGGCGCACTTCCGGTATCATCATCATCGTCGTCATCGAGTGAAATTATTTCGGTTGGTGCTGGTATTTTCGATTTGTCAAGCACATCAAAACGACTCTTGCGTTTGCCTAGAGTTCCAGCTTTGCCTGAAGTAGGTACAATTGATTTTGTTGTAGCTGATGTTGTTTTAACTGGTGTAGTTGTAGCTGGTGTTATTGCAGACTGCTCAGAGGACAAATTCACTTTTGTATCTTTGTTATCGGCGGATGTTTCGGTATCTTGTGGTTCGGTAATATTCGCCTCTTCTGGAATATCTTCTGAAAAATCGTCTGGAATATCTTGGAATGAAGACGATATTCCTTCTTGCTCGCTTGTCATGGGTTCTACGTTCTCATCAATGGGCGGTTCTTCATTTTGCTGATCTGATTCTTGCTCATGATCTTGCTCATGATCTTGCTCATGATCTTGCTCATAATCTTGCTCATAGGGATCTCTATTTCGGTTATGGAAATCCCTGCTTGGTCTATTTGGCTCTGAGTTTTCATTGAATCTGCTTTGATTTATTGTATGATCTCCATGGCCACCCATCGTTTGATCGTGCCTATTCTGACCTTGATAATTTCTATTAGAGTCCTGATTATCAAACATGTTTTGATTGCGTTGATTAAAACCACGTCCACCCATATTATCGGCTTGGTTTTGATTTTGTCTGTTTGGACCTTGATTGAAGCGATTGAAACCGGAATTTCCATTATTTGGTCCTTGATTTTGTCTATTGTAACCTTGATCCCACATATTATTGCCCTGCTCCTGTCTATTGAATCCATCGCGACCCATGTTCGGGCCCTGATTTTGCCTGCTAAAACCGTGAGGGGGCATATTTGTTCCTTGTGGTCTATTTGAACCTGAAAACGCTTGATTTTGTCTGTTTTGACCTTGACTGCCCATGTGTGGACCTTGATTACCCATGTACGGACCTTGGTTACCCATGTGTGGACCTTGATTGCCCATTTGTGGATTTTGATTGCCCATGTTTGGACCTTGATTACCCAGGCGTGGGCCTTGATTGCCCATATTGGGACCTTGATTGCCCATATGTGGACTTTGAATGCCCATGTTTGGACCTTGACTTCCCATATTTGGACCTTGACTGCTCATGTGTGGACTTTCTCGTTCTGCCACAGCACCAAATGCGTTTGAATCTTGATTTATAAGTTTTTCGCTCTGGGGTTTTTCAGATGCGCCTAGCGAAGTAACAGAACCTGGCCCTACACCAACTGGTCTCGCTGCGTCATCTTCAGTGGCACCATCGTTGACCTGTTCCACCCCATCTTCTGGATCTTCAATGTCCATATCATTAGGTTCACCGGGCTCTCTTTCCGGTATTCCTGGAGCTTGATTATTTTGTACGTTTGTACTAAGCGGATCATGACTGCTTGGCGGCGGTATTGTTGGCGGTGCTTGTCCTACCATTAATTCCATTTTACGCTTGCGCATCTGTTCACGACGTTCCATAATACGTGTGCGTTGCTTTTCAAACTCCTGTTCATAACGTCTATACATATCACGGTCAGGATGATTGGCATTTGCCATTTTCCAGTCCTCGAATTGTTTTTCCCATTGCTTAAATTGCCTATCAAAAGCTTCTTCATCAAGATCGTTTGCGCGTTGCTGTTGTTGGCGCGTCATGTTTTGATTTGCGGCCGTATTGTATGAAGCTGTTCCAAAGTTATTATCCTGGGAACGCCTCTGATTCGTATTTGATCCTCCCCATTGATTCTCTTGTTGATCGCCTCCAAAATTGCCACGATTTTGATTATTTCCGCCCCACTGTTTGCCAGCAGAATTATTATCGTACGAGTCAGAGTTTGAATTGTTTCCCCAACGTCCTGGAGGTCCACCCATATTGCGATTGTTATTGTTCCAGGAACCACCACTGCCGCCTTGATTTGAATTGAAGTTTTCGTTGTCGGTTTGATTGAAGCCACCCATATTACCTCTATTACGGTTCATACCCCATTGATTTGAGTTTTCTCCACTTTTAGATCGGTTTCGATTTCTTCCGCCTTGATTTCTTCCTTGATCACGACCTCTTTCATTTCGTCCTCCTTCTTGATCTCGGCCACCTTGAGTGCGACCTCCTTGATCTCGGACACCTTGATTGCGGTCGGACATTTGATTCGGACCACCGCGGTTTGACCCTCCTTGACCCCAATTATTATCGGCATTACGTTGCATACCCCACTGATTGGCGCAATCATTACTGTTCTCATTATTTGAATTGTTTCCCCACTGATTTGAATTATTTCCCCATTGATTAGAACCGCCTTTGGAGTTATCAGGAACAGCTGGATTTCCACGATATTGGTTGTTTGTATTTGAACCCCATTGATTGGGTCCAGCATTGGCTGCATTACCAAATTGATTTTGATCTCCCTGATTCGGACCCTGATTCGAAAAGCCTGATTGATTCGGTGGCGCATTAAATCCTACATTATCGCCCATTGCATTTCTATTGCCGCTACGACTGCGATCATTACTATTGTTGCGATTGTTATCGCCTTGTTGATTAAAATTATCGGGCCCAGATTGGCCGGCACCTCTAAAATTATTGCCACCATCATAATTACGTGGAGGTCCAGATTGACCGCCAGGATCATTGGTATTTCCTGAATAGTTCATGCCTGGCCCAAAGTTATTTCCAGGATTGGAATTATTACCATAATTACTGCCATAATTGTTGGGTGGAGCTGATCCACCATATTGATTAGAATTCATTATTTGATTGGGATTGTTTTGGGTATTTGGTGGCTGTTGCCATTGCATCTGATTGGAATAAGCATTATGCTGTTGTTGTCCAGGTGGTGGACCGTGTGGTGGTGGTTGACCATGTGGTGGTTGGCCATGTGGCGGGGGTCCATGAGGCGGCATACCTTGTGGCGGCATACCTTGTGGTGGCATACCTTGCGGTGGCATACCATGATGTGGTGGTGGGCCATGTTGTTGCATACCGTGCGGTGGTGGACCATGTGGGGGTGGAGGTTGTTGTTGCTGTGGTGGAGGTGGTGGTGGCTGCGAGTATATTTGTGGTTGTCCAGAGATTTTTCCTGCTACCTGTGGTGGTGGTCCATATGGCGGCGGTTGTTGCGTATGCGGCATCTGTTGATACATATTTCCTTGAGGTGGTGGTGGTGGCGGTTGTTGTTGTATTTGCGGAGCAGATGGATAACCAGCTGTTGGTGGCGGCATGCTTGTAAATGAAGTGGTTGGATAACTTGGATAACCAGTCGAATAACCGGGAACAGCAGCAACAGTGGTTGCAGCAGCCATTTCACGTTTGTACTAGGTGGTTTGGAGAAGGAAGGAGAATTAAATTAAATTATTAAGAAGAATAAATCATAGATTGTCACAAATGACGTGGAACAATTAAAGTAAAATAAATTATTTCAAGAACATAAGTTGTTTTCAGTTCGCGGGAAATATATTATTATTCTTGATGGCCCTATACCAGTTCACATAAAAGTAAACGTTAGCAGACACAGATAAATTTATATTGAAATCAACCAAGAAACTTTTTATTTTACATCAAGAACTTATTCGAAGACAAGTACTTCTTTGTAAATAATGAGTAGAACAACATATCAACAATACAATATAATAATTATAATTATAATAATAATAATAATATTGAAATAATAATAATAATAATAATAATAATAATAATAACAATAATTTTAATAACAATAATATTAATAACAACAATATTAATAATTCAATTCAATTCAATTTTATTTAGGCTTTTTTTATATGATTACGAATAAAAATAATAACAATCATAATGATAATAATAAATAATACAGTGACGGAACACTTATTAATATTGTTTTATACAAAACTCTTGTTTATTTTAAAAAATAATCGCAATTGTTAAATGCTACGAGTACTAGTAAAAAAAAAACGAATTGCACATTGATGTTATACTGAATGCAAACGAGCTGTAGCGAATAAGACCTGAGAAAGAATTCATATATTTTACAGAAAATAATAACGTGACTGGACTGAGTCAGACTTACCCAAGAAGTACTTTTAAAGTCACCTGAAATAGTATCGTAGTTAGTCTGTATTATGTCCATAAAGGATTAAAAAACGAATATATTCAGACACAATTAAACGAGTGCCCCATTCGGTCTTTGTTCGTACTCTGTGCCTGTCCAAGGTGTTCCAGAACTATCGGAACAGAACTCTCGAGATTGTTGCTGAAAAATATCTATTATCTTATTAAACTAACTTTTAAATACATTTCCATACACCTGCAGTGTGTTTTCGAAGCTTGATTATTTTCAATATTCACAGCTGATATTCCTAAAGGGTTTTTTCTTTTTAATACCGCAGAATCTCCTGATTCAACGATAACGTGTATCGGACCCTTAAATTCATAATCGCATAAGTTGATGATGTATTTGTCCCTTCTGGGACACCAAACGAATACCAATTAATCTGAAAATATAATTTGACCGGTCGAAGAGCTTGGACATATAATAATACTTGTCATTGTGGCTTTCCCAGATTTCGGTTTACACAAAATTAACTATCTTAGACATTTCTGGATTTCCAAAACTAAACAACGTTCTGGTATGATTACATTGCAATCAAGAGTAATAAAGTATGTTAACACATGAGGTTTTATAGACTCAAAACATCATACAGTGAAAAAAAAAATAGAAACAATTTCTATTGAAGTGCTTTGTATTGAAATATTAATAGAAATACAAATTTTAGAAGATCGATCACTACCGAATGCTATGGATAACAAAGGAAACGTAATATTTATTATCGCATTTGCATAATTTTAAATATAATTATTAAGTTAATAGTAAGTACATTGAATAAATTGAAAAATTGTGTGGAAAAAAAATAGAAACAAAACGTAACTATCTTAAAAGTCAAAAGTATGAATCAAGTTGATAACTGTAAAACTTCCTATTTTTTCTCTAAATTTTTTTAACATAAATAAGCAATTACGGGACGAAGAGTTCAGTCAACCGCTTCTGAAAGAAAACCATAAAAACCTGACAAAAAAGGAAAAAATAATATCGAGAAATAGCGGAACTTACTAAAATTTCAGCGAAGTAGTTTTTTAATGCAATTATTGCAGTTGTTTAACCAACAACAATGGTCAGAAAACTCAAAACTACAACTTCTTTCGACAACTCTTGGTGCTGAAATCAAAACGGAACTATTTTTGCAGCTCTGAACAACTCCAAAATGATTTAAAAGCACCAGTAATGACCCATATAATGAGGTATCGATTGAATGAAGTAGTTGTTATGGATGCAAATCTGATCAAATCTCTATATTTTAGCCCCAAATACATCAAACTGAGACTTGCGAACTGTCCATCTTGAAAATTGGCAAAACGTTTTTTGGTCAGATGAAACAAAGGTTAATAAATTCGGATCTGATAGTGCTTTGTTGTGTGTGAGACGATTAAAAAATATAATACACGACCCAAAAACACACCACAAAAAACAATAACATGTAGGGCAAAAATGACATGATGGAGCTGCTTCTCTTCATTTGGGCTTTATTTTATTTAATTTGAGGTGTTAATTTTATTTGAAAATAACACCCCATTTTTTGAGCCTTATTTCATTTCATATTGGGGCCTTACGAATTTTAAGTGATTTTAAAATTCCAAAAACAAATATTTGTAAGTTTACAAATAATTTGAGTATTGTGCATATTTCATGCATACCTATTCCTGTTGTTACGAAGTGTTTTAAATACCTTTGTGTACCAGGGGTACGCAGAGTTTTTCGCAAATTTCAGCCTTTATGATTTGGACTGAGAAAACGTAGCAAAGAATTTCGTATAGAAATAAATTTTTTGTCGACAAAAAATAACAGCAAACGTTAATTTCAAGAGAGAAAATTATATAAAAATCGCTTTCTAAAATCAGGCCTAACTTAACACTTAATTTTAAAGGTACAACCATAAAAATTTGTATACTAGTGTATTTTGTGGCGAGGAATGCAACGAAAGTAATAACGTACCTGTGTCCTAACTCGACTTTAGCGGTTATTTCTTGTCGACACAGAATTAATGTAATCATCAAGATGCTAGAATATGGAAGACCCTCTTAAAAATGACATTGTTGCTGTGTTTAGTTAAGACCAGGTCAAGAAATAGAATGAGACTACTATAAATACAACTCAAGACAGTTGTCCTGTCATAAGACAGAATATATTATTATTATCAATTATATGTTTTTAGTGACTCTTCGAATTAGATGCACAAAAAATCGCCATAATATGTCATCGTCACAAATCGCCCAACAATATATCGTCATTAACTTCAATTAATATATTCTATGGAATCCGATAGTATTTTATAGGAACATGCGCATTAATGACAAATACATTTAAATTACAATAGGGTATTCTCTATGTCTAGTACGCCGATGCATGGTACGAGAAGAGGAGATGTATGATCCGTACAATAGTGGTATTCATGCAATGCTGAAAACGTGCCGAATATGCCGAAAATCGGAAAAAGCGTTAACGCCGTATATCAACTGTCAAAATTTGTATGGAATTTGATATACGGCAAAGTTCCCAGTTTTCCTCACGATTTTGATGCGAAAACAGCGCCGAAAACTTTCAGCAAAGAGTTGTTGGCACCTTTCAAATATTTTACAATATTTATTACCATTTATTAAACCAAAGTGGCCACTTTTGCAATATGACTTAAAGAACAGTTGATTAATATACGGCACTTACATAAAAATACATAAAAGTTACCTCATGTAAAAACAGCGAATATTTTCCGATATACAGCATCGGAAAATATTCGGCATTGCATGAATACTACTAATGTATTTATTTTTAACGCGGCTTTCAAAAAAAAATTAATATAAAATTTTGACATTACACCTTTGTTTACTTCATAAATGTTAACCTACTTTTTCCACTTTTAATTCATCTTAAAATACTTATGCTATTATAAACTTTGTTAAAAATGTTAAAAAAAGCTTAAATTTTCATATTGATAATCAGTTTCGATAAAGGTCAAACATTAAAACAGGTGCGAACATTCGGTTTCGTGTGGATATAAATCATTTTGAATCATCTGGTGAACCAGCGGTTTGAAGACGTTTTCATACTAAAAAGAAATTCTTAATGAAACTATAAACAGTAAGCACAAAAGTAATCTTAGAATATTGATATGTTTTACTTACCTTTATTTAAAATTATTTCTTTTTCTATCGAGAAAAAATTAATCTTACTTTATCTCAATCGAATCAAATATGATACGTCTTTCACATCATATTTAGACTATGTTGTCCTTTTAGTTTAAGGCGAAAAACACTTTGACGTAAAATTTACTTATTTATTGACTCGCGAATGGTGATTTATATAAAACACAATGAACACATGGCCTATTTTTTTTAAAGAACCTTATTCACTTGCAATATTTACAACTTTAAATTTATCATATTAAATAAAAAGAATCTTGGCCATCAATGTTAACATTTTTAAAAGAACCATAAAGCTCGTTGTATCACTTACTTGTTCACCATATTGTGCATGCCACTTGGCATATTCCTGTTGATAAGCTTGCCACTGTTGCCAGTGCTGCTGTAGAGCATATTGTTGTTCCGGTGTAAGAGCGGCATATTGTGCTGCGGTATACTGCGCGTAGGGATTACTTGAATCAGCGGCACCACCGCTGACGGCCGGTGCTGCAACAACTGGTGCTGGAGTCGGTGCTGCTGGTGTTGCTGTTGCTGTAGGCAGCAAGGGCCCTATTATAGGTGCTGATGTATTTTCTGCTGCTGGCGTCACAGCGGGTGATGCGGCGGCTGCAGTAGCTACTGCTACTGCAGTCTCTTTAGCCGGAGGAGCCGCGGGTGGCGGAGCACCCTCCGGTAAAGGTGGCGCAGTAGCTTGTGGTGGAGCAGCTGTAGTGGGCATTGGCGGTGCTGGTGCTGCTGGAGCACCCCAACCTGCTTGACTCCACATTATTTTTTCACTAATGAATCGAGCGTTTTTTTTTTTGCAATGTGTATTTTTTCTACACCAGATTTATAATGCTAGACACAACTTTTGTGCAGATAAATGTTTAATAATACTTTTTCACACGATTTTTCTTGGTTTTTTTTAATATTTCAATGAATTTTTATAGGTTTTTAATGCATTCTAATTTCACGTAGACTCATGCTTCTCAACTTATGTAGCCATTTTAATTTAATGAAAGAAAAGTTCTTCTCGTGTTCTTTTTGTTGCATTTTCTTTTTCGAAAATCTATTATAAATTCGAAATTCGATGTATACAGAATCACCACAGTACGAGCCAAAAGTTTGTTGATGGTGTTCTTAGACTTGCACTAAAAATGGCACGATTACAATTTCCGGGGCGCCGCGATTTGAAAGTGTTTTCTGGTAGAGAACAACAAAAAATATGATTAGCCGAACAAAAAATCGATAGCTCTATTAGTTATCGCATTATCGATTTTTAAAAAATTTTTTTGTTAAAAGATTTGTTCAAAACAACATCTATATCTTTGCCGTTACGCAATGGATCTTTAAGATTGGTATGACATTTGACCATTGGTATGTCATCATTAAATTACCTTTCAAATATATCTTCCATTAATATATAGGCACGATTATGATTTCCGGGGCGCCGCGATTTGAAGAAGTTTTCTGATAGAGAACAACTAAAAAACATGATTCGCCGAATAAAAAATCGATAACTCTATTAGAAAAAATTTTTTGTTAAAAGATCTGTTCAAAAAACATCTATATCCTTGTAGTTACTAAATGGATCTTTAAGATTGATATGTCATTTGAAAGGTCATTAAATGATCTTTCAAATATATTTGTTATAAATATCATTGCTACAATATTTTTAGTTTTATAAGCGAATATATTCCAAAGTTAAATTTTTAATAAAAATAACCGTTATTTTCTAAAAAATTAACGTTATTAAAATAATAAAAATATATTTTTTTTTGAAAAGGTTACAGTTAGACCTTTTGTTTGACATATAAAACTATACATCTTTTATTTAATTTCACACTATATTAAATAAAATTTAAATTGTCCAAGTGTTTTCTTTGTTAAAAAATCTGTTCAAATAATTTTCTATATCTTTGCCAATATCCAATAAATCTTAAAGATGGGCATGCTATTCGAAAGGTAATTAAATGCCTTTTCAACGATATATAATACAAATATAATTTCAAAAATGTTTTTGAATTTATAAGCGAATAAATATCAGATTTGAATTTTTTAATTAAAAGAACCGTTATTTAATTTTTTTTTTGTGGTGACCGTGGCATGCAGGTTAAGTGTATGGATTAGAATGCTCGGAGCCCGGGTTCGATCCCCAGCCACTGCTATTCGAAAGGTAATTAAATGCCTTTTCAACGATATATAATACAAATATAATTTCAAAAATGTTTTTGAATTTATAAGCGAATAAATATCAGATTTGAATTTTTTAATTAAAAGAACCGTTATTTAATTTTTTTTTGTGGTGACCGTGGCATGCAGGTTAAGTGTATGGATTAGAATGCTCGGAGCCCGGGTTCGATCCCCAGCCACAGCGAAAAGTTTTTTCAAATATTCAAATAAAAAATTTTTCTGAGCGGTCACCACCTCTCTGCAGACAATGGCAAACCTGAGAGAGTAAATAATGCCATGTAAAGCTTCTTGAGAACATGAACTTTAGCCGTCGGAGTCGGCATGAAACATGTAGGTCCAGTTCTCGGTCAATTGTGTGCAAACATTTGATAACACACACAACACAATTGATCATAACAAGCTCGGTCAAAGTCCTTTCAAGGGCTGAAATGGCCAATTTGTTTTTTTTTTTTTTTTTTTAATTAAATGAACCGTTTTTTTTTAAATTTGAGTTTTATATTTATATTTTTTTATATATATTTTTTTGTTGAAAAGCTGAAAGTTGTACCTATTTTCGATAGATAATAAAAATTAAAAATTTTTTCACTGACTCGAAAATCCCGTAAATTCATATCAATATTGTAGCTACAATGTTGCCTTAAAAACAATTGTTTATTGTTATGGTGATATTCGAAAATATGGAGTGAGAAAGCAAAACATCTAAGGTAAATACGAGTGAAATAAGCAATTTTCCGTACAAAGGCAAATCAATGTATCAAAAAAAACACCACAAAAAGACAAATAATTTTAAAAGCCTTATGGCGTTTTCGTTTCTACCAAAAAATGTTGCCTTTTCATTGCCCTTGCCTTTCTTCGTGTTCGATTCTAAAATAAGTGCAAACGGGTGAGTAAATTTGAGGCAATTGAGAAGCAGAGCTCTCTCTCGACGAACAAAACTGACGCTCTATAAGTCAATAATCATGCCCGTCCTACTATACGCATCACAAACCTGGACGTTGAGCAGCTCTGATGAAAGGACTTTGGGAGCGTTCGAGAGAAAAATCCTTCGCAAGATCTATGGTCCAATCTGCGTCAATGGCGAGTACCGAATACGATGGAACCATGAGCTATATGCCGACATCGATATAGTCAAGCGTATTAAAATTGAGCGGCTTCGCTGGCTAGGTCATGTCGAGAGAATGAACGACGAAGCTCCAGCGAAAAAGATATTGGATTCGGTACCCAGCGGTGGCCAACGCAGACGAGGAAGACCGCATCTCCGTTGGAAAGACCAGGCATTGGATAACCTGACAACGCTTGGAGTTTCCAACTGGTGCCAGCAAGCGCACGACAAAAGAGGCTGGCGAAAATTCTTAGACCAGGCCAAAACCGACCAACGGTTGTAAGCGCCATCTAAGTAAGTAAGTAAGTAAGGGTGAGTAAATTCTGTGTTCGTTTTCTAAAATGTCACACTCACAGAGGGCAAAAAAGGCGCATTTTCTGCCCTGCAAACGTTCTCAGGGTAGATGATTGGCCTGCATATCAGCTGTTTTTTAAACGACAAACGACAGGGGGCAAAACCATGCACTTTTACAGGGTTGCGGGCAACATTGAAAACATTTTGCATTATGACAGGGCAACATTTTTTGGTAGAAACGAAAACGCCATTATATATAACCTTTTAAATAATACCTCAATCATTTATATCGGTTATATATTAAGAATAATATAGCCGATTTTCTTCATAGATCTTATAGCAAAAAAAATTTTTAATAATCGATAACTCGAAAACAAATCGATAACACAACATTTCCTTTGGCTATTCTTATTTTTATTAAGAGTACTCTTCGAATCCATCGTCAAATCGCGGCGCCCCGGAAATCATAATCTCCCCACTATATAAAATCAAATGTTTATCTGTCTGCCTGTCTGTCTGTCTGCACCGTTTATCTGTTTGAGCTGAAATTTGGACACCGAGTACCTTTCATAGTGAGAAAGAACATAGGGCGGAAGTATGTGGGCGTGGCACTCTATAAAAACTTCTAAACGCTTGGACCGATTTCAATGTAATTTGGTATGAAGGTTTGACTGCGCCCAAGATAAAACATAGGCTATAAAAAATTCCAAAAACTTCCACAAGAGGGCGCTTTAAGTAGTGCGTTTTTAAGACTTAATAACTCCTAAGCTCCTGGACCGATTTCAATAAAATTTGGTATGAAAGTTCAACTGCAACCAATATAAAGCATAGGTAAAAAGTGGGCGGAAGTATGTGGGCATGACACTCTGTAATAACTTCTAAGCGCCTGAACCGATTTCCATGAAATTTGGTATGAAGGTTCAACTGCTCCAAAAATAAAATATAGGCAATAAAAAATTCCAACGACTTCCGTAAGGGGGCGCTTTAAGTCGTGCGTTTTTAAGTTACTTAATAACTCCTAAACTCCTGGACCGATTTCAATGAAAGTACCCAAGATAAAGCCTAGGTAAAAAATGGGGCGGAAATATGTGGGCGTGGCACTCTATAATAACTCCTAAACTCCTAGACCGATTTCAATTAAATTTGGAACGAAGGTTCGACTGCGCCTAAGATAACATAGGCTATAAAAATTCCAAAGACTTCCGTAAGGGGGCGCTTTAAGTAGTGCGTTTTAAAGCCCAAGCAACAATTACTATCTTTATTTTATCCTAAAGACTTCCTAAAGAGAAATTCTTTAGAATGACTCACTTACGATAACCCCTAAACGATATCTTAAAGAGACTTGTAAAACTCTTCTAAGCTCATTTTGGCACTATATAAGTGCAAGTTGTTATTTAAAGATCACCCTCGTATCGACCTCTTAGACCATTGAAACAAGATCAACACTCTTAGAAGCATTGTCTTAGGCAAGACTTACAGATCTATTGTAGATATATACTCTTAAGAGAATTAAAACATAAATACGTAAACATCAATACAATCAAATATTTTTTTATTAGGATTATGTTTACATTCAATACTTCCCAAATTATTTTATCTATAATATTGTTTATGCGTGGTGTAATATTTTATCACATAAACGCATAAATTTCATTGCGATGGAAGCTTTACCGTATGAATCTTATATTGCACCTGGGTTAGAAGTTGTCCCCTTTCGCAAATCAACATTAAAAGTTTTATTTTATTAACAAATTATACTATACTCTCAATAAATGCACTGTAAGGCAGTTTTAAGAGTTGATGCTCCATACAAGAGTACAGCTCTTACTTCAAAAATAATTTACTTAAGTGAGTCACATATAAGAGTTGTATACTCTACGAGATGGGTTAAAGGCGAAATTTGTAGGACAACCATTTTGAAAGAGCATTCACTAGTCAGACAGTTGCTCTTATAATCAGAGTGATACTCTTGTAGTCAGACCTTTGCTCTTATAATGAGAGTGATACTCTTCTAGTCACACCGTTGCCTTTATAATCAGAGTGATACTTTTCTAGTCAGACCGTTGCTCTTATAATCAGAGTGATACTCTTCTAGCCAGACCGCTACTCTTAAAATCAGAGCAGTTCTATTCTAGTCAGACCGTTGTTCTTAAAAAAAATCTTCTACTCTGATAGAGCCTGTTCTCACTCGCCTTACGTGAGTCGGCGCATCGGATTAATTTTGACGTCTACAGGCAAAGAGGGTTGTGGGAAGGTGGCATGTTACGTGAGGCAGAGTTTTTAAAAATTTTAAAACTTTTTGGATTCATTTTGACGTTCACTGTTTTGAAGTTTGATTGTTTGTCATATTTTTGTATATTTCTCTTGTTTTATGGCGCAAATAAATTTTGTTTTGCATTGGCAGTGTTTTTATTTTATTATAGTTTTTTTTCTAACATAAAAACTGAAGAATTTCACGAAATCCGACAACAGAATCGATTGATTGCGCTCTGACGTCAAAATAAGTCGGCCTTAAATAAGTCGGTAGTAAGAACACCTGACAGATGCCTTTTGTCAAAATAACGCCATTAGTCTGCCTTTTTGAGGCGAGTGAGAACAGGCTCATAAATGTCATTTTAGGATATAATATACTCTATATTGACACTTACAGGGCCCTTGATTTTACAGTTTACCAGATCAAATCAGAACTCCTTCATTATAAGCCTTGGAAATGTCTATAAGACTTAATCTATAAAGATTAAACTCTTCAGAGTTTGACTCTGATAGCTGAAGTCTTGTAGAAGTCTGTAAGAAATGGCTTGTAAGATATAGAATCTTCGCAGGATTGCTCTTATAACACAACTCTCTTAAACTACTGTGAGATAATGTGAAATAGAACAGAACACTTAAAGACAACATGCTTTGGTGTAATTAATCTGTAAGCGTATTACTTTTGCTGAAGATAGCTATTGGACCTAATTCAAAAATAAAATTGTTCGTCCAGTGCTCAACTCTTAAGAATTGTTGCTTGGGAGACTCAATAACTCCTAAACGCCTGAACCGATTTCAATGAAATTTGGTATGAACGTTCAACTGCACCCAAGATAAAACATAAAATATAAAAAATTCCAAAGACTACCGAAAGAGGGCGCTTTAAGTTGTGCATTGTTAAGACTCAATAACTCCTAAATGACTTGATCGATTTTACTTAAATTTGGTACGTGTAATAACTTGACTCTGCAACAGAATTGAGGCTATTAAGATTTCAGAAAACTTCCGTGAGTGGGCGCTTTATTCAATCAACTATGTTCGGCTCATTCACGTCAAAACTTATGAACCGATTTTGATGAAACTTAGCAAGCATTTGTACACTCAAAAAAATACTGTAGTAGAATATACTACACAATGTGTATTTGTTTCCCAAAACATGTAGTTTTATTTATTTTCATACACACTTGTAGTTATTCGATAACTTTTTACTGCATTATACACTTAAATAATTAATACTACACGATGTAGTTATATGTAGTAAGTATTTATTTAAATGTATTTATTTTTATACACAAAAATTTTTAAAAAAAATATTTTTTATAGCTAGCTGTGATTTTTCATTTCAATAAATTAAAAATTATTTAAAAAAATAAAAATAATATTGTCAACCAAGACTGCACAATGCTGGTAAGTAACCAAATTTTAAATAAAATGTTAAGTGCTTATATAAATAAATAATATCATTCTAGTTGACGATATTTGGCTCCTACCACTATAACTAGTCATCAAGATTTCAAGAAGAAAAGCTTTGCTGAAAATTGATGGGAGTTTAATTGCCCACAATATTGGCATTTAGATAAAGCTGTAACGTAATTTTCATGTTTTTTTCTCCTGTTTTATAATCAGCCCAATCATGAAACATTTTCTCCCGGAAGTTGTAAATGGAAATTTCCGTTTTTAAGATTAAGTTAAAATACTTTTTGGAAATTTTTAATGCAATTTTGTTCATCAAGGGAGAAAATGTTTCATGATTGGGCTGATTATGTTATTTTTTTATCATTCTATGTTATTTTTCATTATATTGTTGACATTATTGTGAATATGTTCTTGAGATATTGTTGTTAATTAAATTGTATAATTTAAAATAGAAATTAAAAAACACAATTTAATAATTAAAACAAAACACCGATTTTTTTAGTCAATATAAAAAAACTACTACACATGTAGTAAGAATTACTACATATGTAGTAAAAATTCTTTTTTAATGCAGCATAAAAATTTGGATTTTAATTTTCATTTAAATAAATATGTAGTAAAATATACTACGCTTGTAGTAAAAATAACTACAAAAAAATTTTTTTTCTCTGTAGTTAAAATAAATAATCGAATTTAGTAAAAATAAATACATTTTTATTTGGACGGTGAGCTACTACTTTACATTTGTTTTAAATACATTTTTATTTATTTTTACTACAGATTTTTTTTGGTGTATCTGTTACTGAAATAGATCCTATGCTTTTAAAAGTTCTTTCGACAAAAACCAAGGAATGAGCTGAAAGCAAACGAAGTCAAGAACCAAAGACGAACGAAAAAAAATAAGTTCATTGAATACCAGCAGAAGCTATATAAAGATGAAAAAAAATTAACCGAACAGTATCGACCAAAAACGAAGTTGAACGAAGACAATCCAAACATCGAATCGATGCATATAGGATTTTTTAAAATTGGAGTTTATTTGAGATAAAATTACGCATGCTAAGAAAAATTTAAACGCATTTTTCTCGAAATGACTTTTCAAACTGCACTCAGAAAAAAGTTTCTCGAATATGATGAAAATGGCATCATATTTCCTGAAAAATGGTATTGACCTTGCTCCAGAGAATGCTTTTATATAAATGCGATCCTAAAAATTCTCTAAAAATGATAAAAACCTTCTATGAAAAAGAGAAATATATAAAAATAATTCGATTTTAGAGAAAAAGACTCTATTAATGAGAAAACATTTGTTTTTATTGAAGAAATACTTCTCATAGTGAAGTTTTTATCAAAATGTAGGAAAAATTTTCATTTTCAAAAAATTTTTCTGTATAAATGAAAATTTTTTTGTGCGAGAAAAAAATTTGTCATTATACGAGACAATGAAATATTTTCATTTCCTAGAAGTGAAGAAATATTTCTTCGAAAATGTGAAAATTTATTCTAATTGAAGAACATTTTATTTAAAAAGAAGAAAATTGCTATTATCGAAAATAGAGAAATTTTTCACCGGAGGAAGATATGTGTTTTTTTCTGAGTGTGTCCATTTTCCTCAGAAACCAGACGTCAAACCGAGACGTTGAAGATGTCATTTTTTGTTTTAATCATGTCTTTTTACGGAAATTTGACTAAACAATTTCGACGGAAGGAGGGGGCAAAACCCCAAAAAACGATAATATAAAAAATTTTAAAATTGAATTGATAATTCTAAAACGTAAAAATGAGAGCAGTTTTAAACATCGTCCTCTTTCTGTGCTCGAGGCACACCGAGTAACACCAGGTTACATCTGCTAGTTTATTATAAACATCATTGTTACAATATTTTTAGATTAATAAGCGAATTTATTCACAAGTTGCTTGCTCTGAACGTAAAACGCAGTGATTGAACTATACCATCATTTTCTTGCGTAAATTGCTCTAGCGAGTAAAAGCTTAAAGCTTAAAGCTTAAAGCTGGAAGTTCATTCGATGCATTTGCGTTTTTCATCCGTTTACTCGCTGGCGTTATAAAATAGAAGCATGTGAAAGCTTATGGGAGCGAGTTCAATGGTTGTGAAAGTTACGCTGGCAAAACGCTAGTTACGCAAGAAAGTTGAAAATATTTCAACTTTTCTTGCGTAAATTGCGTTTTTTGACAGCTCGTTACTTATAACGAAAAGCGAGAAGAAAGTAAAGTAACGAGTCAGAAGCAATTACTTTCAGGGATGACTCTAACACATAGATCTTAAAAATTTTAAATGTCTTCGATTTTTTTGTTGATTATTTGTTAACAGGACGTGTTTAATACGTAGAATTTAAGTTTTTATGATTATAAATGAAAACATTTTGAGTATTTTTGTGTAAAATTGATGAAAATTATTGAGATATATGACGCTAAGAACGTAGAAACTGTTTTAAAATGTTGCAGCCCTTGCTTGCTCTGAACGTAAAACGCAGTGATTGAACTATACCATCATTTTCTTGCGTAAATTGCTCTAGCGAGTAAACGGATGAAAAATGCTAATGCATCGAATGAACTTCCAGCTTTATTTCAACTTTCTTGCGTTTTGCCAGCGTAACGTTCACAACCATTGAACTTGCTCCCATAAGCTTTCACATGCTTCTATTTTATAACGCCAGCGAGTAAACGGATGAAAAACGCAAATGCATCGAATGAACTTCCAGCTTTAAGCTTTAAGCTTTAAGCTTTTATATATAAATGAAAACATTTTGAGTAATTTTATGTAAAAATTATGAAAATTATTAACAAATATGACGCTAAGAACATACAAAATGTTTTATAATGTTGCAGCCCTTGCTTGCTCTGAACGTAAAACGCAGTGATTGAACTCTACCATAATTTTCTTGCGTAAATTGCTCTAGCGAGTAAACGGATGAAAAATGCTAATGCATCGAATGAACTTCCAGCTTTATTTCAACTTTCTTGCGTTTTGCCAGCGTAACGTTCACAACCATTGAACTCGCTCCCATAAGCTTTCACATACTTCTATTTTATAACGCCATCAGGCAAAAACACATAGAAGCCATGCTTGCATCAAAGCATCTGACGTTTAATTCAAAATCACGTAAGCTTATGAGGCAACGCATAAAGAAAGCATGCACGCATCAAGCATTATTATGCATGCTTGAAGTTGGCGATCTTTGAACTTTTCTCAAGCATAAAGGCATTGGCAGCTAGGAAACAGCTGATTTTGTTTACATTTGGCATTTTTCTTCTTATATCATGCATAACATGCATGGTTGCTATGTGTTTTAAAAAGCATGCCTCAAAAGTCTCGAAGCATGCATGCCTTCTATGTGTTTCTGCCTATCGAGTAAACGGATGAAAAACGCAAATGCATCGAATGAACTTCCAGGGGCCTTACTCTGTACCGCGATTCGAAAGGCAATGCAATTCGAAAATTTAATGCGATTCGAAAGTTAAATCTCAACAGTTAACTCTTTCGCATTACTGACAGTGACTTAACTTATCGTTTCATCAAATAATTAGTTAAAATAGCATAAATGACTTTTAAACGTTAAAAATGCGAAAATCAGTGTGAAGAAACAGAAGAAATGTCAAAATATTTAATGCGAAAGTCGAATTGCAGAGTATCAAATTTCCGAATTCGAACAATTTAACTTTCGAACCGCGTTACAGAGTAAGGCCCAGCTTTAGAGCCCGAACAGAACCAAAGCGGCTGACGGCTGGAGGTCCTCTCTCGGCGAATTGAGCTGAAACACGTCTACAACAAGAGCGGCTGACGGTTGTCGGAACAGAGTTGCTTTTTGTCACTGTAGTAGTACAATTGACATATAGGGGTGCAACAGACGGACAACATGGTTAACATATATGAAGAAATTTTGACTTATTCAATTAAGTTTTCATCAAAATCCGTTATGAAGAAAATTATGTCGTATATTATTGCGAATTCACATAAATATAACACACACATAAAAAACAAAACGTCCGAATATACTAAAAACTAAAAAAAATTATATTGAACACAGCCAATTCTTAGCAAAAGTATGGCAACATTTATGTTACTCAGAGAGAGGACCGCCAGCCGCCATAGCAAAAATAGAATAGATTCTATTTTGGCGTTTTTCCGTCGCGGATTCGCTTAGCGAATTCGTTTTTGCCGAGTGCATACATTCTAATGTATTCTGCTGAACGGCGAATCGCCAGCCGTCAACCGCTTTGGTTCTGTTCGGGCTCTTATGCATTTGGCGTTGCAACCCGTCATTTTCATGATTTCTGACCTTTACAGCGTTTGAATAGGTGTTTAATAAAAAAAATATGCCGGTTTTAATTTTTGTATGGTAAACAAGGATCGTGTCTCCTTTCAAGCAGGAGATAAAAACTAGAGAAAAATATCCAGAGCCCTAGTTTTAAGTTATTTATTTTATCTATAAACTACATAACAAACAATTAACTCCTGTAATCAAAATAAATATTTCTTTAATTTATCGTTTAATCAAAAATGCCTTGAAGCTATAGTCAGGAATTGGCTTCATTTCCGAAAAAACTGCCTTATCAATGCGGGACTTGGGGCTGCCAACGTTCTGCAGCCAATGCTTCCTGAAACAATGAATAAATATTAATAGCGTCAAATTTGTATTATTTTGTGTAAATTTTTAATTTGATGAACGTACATTTCATTCATGGCATTGTCGTCGCCCTCCAACTGGCCCTTCACCGTTCCATTTGATGTATTCATGCACCAGCCACGCAAACCCAGCAGGTTAGCTTGTTTTTCTGTATTCTTCATATATTATACAATATATATTCAATACATTGGAGCATTTTTTAAGTGTTTTACAGGAATTCTTACCTTTCGGAAAAAAACGCCTGAAATTTGTGAAATTTATTCAATATTTTTATATATCAGCATTAGAATCTTTGCCATACCTTGCACCTTGCCATAAACCTCAAAGTCACAAGCTAATAATTTCTTGGTGGATGACATCTCAATGTGCTGCAACGTGCTTTAAAATTTTTGCTTTGTGCGTGTTATTAATTTATTCTAAATTATTTATTTTAAATCAACAAATTTTTTATGATTGGAAAATATTTTCCAAGTCAACTTGATCGAAAACTTCATTCTATTGCGGCTGTCAAAAACTGAACAAGAGTTGCCACCTGACATTTGCCTTGAATATTGAATTAACGTGGGGAAAATAAGTTATGCAGGCTTCAAATCTGAGTTTTTGTGTGCCACACGGCGGCCATTTCCACACAAGTTCGATAATTAAGAAGCTAGTTCGCCAGCTTGGCACACTAGTTGGCTAGTTGACAAAACATTTTTAAATTTCTCTGTCCAACAAAGCAAAAAAATTTCTATATCTGGCTTTCACATCTGGAACTTGTGTGGCAAACAATATGGCGGCTTGTATGTGATCGAGAGAGCGAGCGTTCAAATGACGGAATTTGTTTGGCACTCACAGGGTTCGATTTTGAGAAGAGTAGATGTACTTTTAAAAAAAATATATTGCTTCGAGATAAAATTATTTTTGAGTGGGGAAAATAAAGCAAAAATGGTCTTCAAGTCTTTCACACCTGCTTACTTTTTTCGAAACAAATTTTTTTACTGAATCTAAACAAAGTTATCACGTTTACTGTATGCAATTTACATAGAATACTAAAAATTTTTGTCAACAAGCCAACTAGTGTGGCAAACTGGCGAACTAGCTTAACTATCGAACTTGTGTGGAAATGGCTGCCGTGTGGCACACAAAAATGCAGATTTGAAGCCTGCAATAGTCATTACGAAACCAGGGTTGTATTGACACATAAGTGTAGTACTATGTGGAGTACATTTTAATGATTTAAGTACGATATGAGAAATGTTTGGTACTTTTTGTTTTCTATTTGGTAGTACTCTATGTAAATTGCATACAGTATACGTGATAACTTTGGATTCAGTAAAAATCTTTTACTGGGGAAAATCTAAGATCATTTTTGCTTTATTTTCCCCACACAAAAATAATTTTATTTCGAAGCAATAAATACTTTTTTAATAGAACAGCTAATTTTTTAACTTTAGGAAATAACAAAATTACATTAAATTATACAAACTGTTATTAAATAAACTCAGAGCGCAGTCTCTATCTTCCTACATATCGAGTATAAATGCTTTTGTGATCAGCATATACACCACAAAGTGAATACTCCTCATATATTTGAGTTTTATATATAAGGCTAGATATAGTGAGTTGTTATTTTTTTTACAATAGGTTGATTTTTAAAGATATTTTCATGGAATACTGCAGTTTTTGTGAATTATTGGTTGGTAATTTGTTGGTGATAAAATTATGAAAACTGCAGATTGATTCTGTAACTACAAAAAAATCTGGTGAACACGAAATTTTTTGAACTCTTTTAGTTTGCGATTCTATAACAGTGTGTTGTGAGTTTAAGCGTATAGAAAAAACAAGTAAAGAAAGTCTAAAGTCGGTCTAGGCCGACTATGAAATACCCTAAACCCACTTTTCAAAAACAAAAAAAATTTTTATTGTATATGGGCGTGTCCGTGGGCGCATGAAGCCTATATTTTATATGCATTTAAATGTTGAAGAAAAATGTACACATACCAAGTTTTATTCCTGTAGCTCACAGTTAATGCCTTTATTATGCTTTCATTATGGGAGGTGGGCGTGTTCATGGACGGACTACTCCCAATTTTTGAACACACCTTAGTTTTGGTATAAAATACATACATACCAAATTTAATTTCTCTATGACAAACAAAACCTTATTTATTGAGTTTTAAACTTTTTGGGTTGTATGGGAGGTAGGCGTGTCCGTAGGCGGATGACGTCCATTTTTCAAAAACGTCTTTGTCTTGTCATAATAAACATATGTGCCAAATTTTAGCTCTGTAGGTTAAACACAGGCTTATTTATTGCGTTTTCAATTTTTGGGTTGTATGGGAGGTAGGCGTGTCCATAGGCGGACGACACCCATTTTTCGAAGACATCTTTGTGTTGGTATAAAACACATACATATAAAATTTTGTTGTTGTAGGTTAACTATGAGCTGAGTTATGCAGTTTTCAATTATCGCGTTGTATGGGAGGTAGGCGTGTCCGTAGGCGGATGATGTCCATTTTTCAAAAACATCTTTGTCTTGTCATAAAAAACATATGTGCCAAATTTTAGCTCTTTAGGTTAAACACAAGCTTATTTATTGCGTTTTCAATTTTTGGATTGTATGGGAGGTGGGCGTGTCCTTGAGCGGACGACACCCATTTTTCGAAGACATCTTTGTGTTGGTATAAAACACATACATATCAAATTTTGTTGTTGTAGGTTAACTATGAGCTGAGTTATGCAGTTTTCAATTATCGCGTTGTATGGGAGGTAGGCGTGTCCGTAGGCGGATGATGTCCATTTTTCAAAAACATCTTTGTCTTGTCATAAAAAACATATGTGCCAAATTTTAGCTCTTTAGGTTAAACACAAGCTTATTTATTGCGTTTTCAATTTTTGGATTGTATGGGAGGTGGGCGTGTCCTTGAGCGAACGACACCCATTTTTCGATGACATCTTTGTGTTTATACAAAACACATATATACTAAATTTTATTGTTGTAGGTTAATTATGAGCTGAGTTATGCAGTTTTCAATTTTTGCGTTGTATGGGAGGTAGGCGTGTCCGTGGGCGGATTCCAAAAATATTCAATAGTGCAGATCCTTGGGTGCTTGTGACCATGTGTACCAAGCTTCATCCAATTATCTCGACTCCTTCTTCTTATCCTGTGTATACGGACAACACACAGACGGACAGACGGACGGACGAACGGACGGACGGACGGACGGACGGACGGACGGACGGACATGGATAGCTCGACTCACGTGATGACGCTGATCAAGAATATATATACTTTTCTATACCGGACTCGCTTCGTTCTATGCGTTGCAAACGTTTGCACAACCTTTCAGGTTTAGGGTATAATTATACTCGATATCTATGTTTTATTCACTGGATGTTTTTAAGTGAAATTTCGAGTTTGATTGTGAACATTAGAATGTTAATTAAAGATGTGTAAAAATACACAAAATTTTAAATTTAATGAAAAATAATATATCGTTTTTCCAAAAGTATGTGTTTTGAATGTTTTTTAAAATTATTTCAAAAAGCAGCTTTAAAGTCGTTAAAGCAACTAAATAGTGCGTTTAAAGATGTCCAAAAATAAAGAAATTTGACCAGTGCAAAAGTTTATAAATTCTTAACATAAGTTCATACATAAATTATGAATTGATTTACTAATAAGTTTGCTCAACTGTTTGCATTTGAACTAACAGGAAAGCATGAAATGAAAATGTGTACACTTCCTAAGGACGTTTATTTTTATATTCGCTTACACAGTAACATAATCAAGCAGGAAGATTTTCTAGAAATTAATGCTTTAATTTGGTTAATAAAAATATTACTTTAAAACAATATTTTTTAACTGTTTTGTACCACATTTTCATTTGATGTTATATTATTTAATTTTACCCCAAGATTTGAAAAAAATCTCTGTTCATTTTTTATTTATTTTTAATTTTTCAGTAAATTATAAGAAAAGCGGTCGTGTTCCTTTCCTTTCTTTCAGATATTTCTTTTTAAATTTCAAAGTTGTTTCATTTCGAAATTATATTGAGTAACAAATATTAGTATAAATATTCCATTTCTGTTTTATGTTTCTTTTCAACCTACTCTGACCTCAAACCTCAGACCACAGCTATAGAAATTGTACTTTACACGAAAACTAAAATAATTAAGATTTTATTGTTGAATGTTATATTTTCAAGCAGTTCAGTTGACCTAAATTGCAGCTGATTCAACGTTTTGTAGATAAAAAACACTTAGTGCATATATGTTTGTGTATAAATTGATTGTTTAATCAACATCTATTTTAAAACAAACATTTGTGAAAAAGTCAGTTGAAAAAAATTATAGTAGTGACATTAAAAATAAAATAAGTAACTTAAAATAACTGATGATTACTTTTGTGAATACTTTTGTCATTATTTGCTGTTTTTTATTAGATCAATTAAAGACCATTGGAAGCATTTTTGATTGAGTTCAAATTTTTTGCTGCCGTTATGGTATTGCGCATTAACATAGCCACCGTCATAGGACCAACGCCACCAGGCACTGGGGTTATATAACCTGCTACTTGACGTACTTCTGCAAAAAGACAAATTAAGATATAATTTCAAATATCAAGTTAATCGAAAACTATCTTTGAATACCTTCGAAGTCCACATCACCCACTAGTTTTGTTTTGCCAGTTATCGGATCTGTTATACGTGTTATACCTACATCAATTACGCATGCGCCTGGTTTAATCATATCCTTAGTTATAAGGTTAGGCACTCCGGTAGCTGTTATTACAATATCCGCCATTTGGCAGAACTTGGCCAACTCTTTAGGTGGCGTAAAGCGATGACAAATTGTGACAGTTGCATCCATTGCATTCGTTTCGTGGCGTCCATCCGCATGCAGCAGCATAGCAATGGGCATGCCAACATTTTTTGAACGCCCAACAACAACGGCATTTTTGCCGAATGTATCAATACCAGTTCGTCGTAATAGTTCCAAAACACCCAACGGTGTGGCAGGTATAACAGATTTCATATCGAGACACATGCGTCCTACGTTTACCTCATTAAACCCATCCACATCCTTCTCAAAAGCGACTGCATTACAAATTTTACGCTCGTTTATGTGCTCTGGGACCGGCAGCTGCACCAATATACCGTGTACTGCATCATCGTTGTTCAGCTGCTCGATCAGTTGAAGTAACTCTTGTTCACTTGTGCTAAGAGGTAATTTCTTGGTTTCGCTAGATATGCCAATATCAAGAGCGGCCTCCATTTTCATGCGTACATAAGTCTGACTAGCTCCATCGTCACCCACCAGTATGGCTGTGAGATGAGGTGTTCGATGACCTTGCGCCTTCAGATTTTCAACTTCTTTTCGTAGTTCAGCACGTATTTGTGCAGAAATCTTTTTGCCATCAATGAGTTGAGCCATGTTGCTGAAATTATATAAACAATAAGTGTTAATAAGCAATTAAGTGTTATTTCTAGTGTTTGAATCTAAAAGAGAATGAAACTGAAAATTCCTATTGTAACCGATAATATATGATAAAATTAATTATTTTTCCAAAATGATTTTTTTCAAGATATACGAAATTGATTAAGAAATAAATCTAATGCAAAGAACAAATTAATTTCGGAACAAATTATATAGCTCAAGTCCTAAAAACTAGAACTAATTTCAGGGACATATTTTGTAGATTTTTTTCTAAAAAAGCAAAACAATAGGACCACATTGTTTATGCCACAAATTATACTTAATAACAGTAATTCCTTGAAATTAAAATAGTTACTGTTACTTGTGAATTTATTGCAAGTAAGAGTATCAAGAAATAAATGCAAAATCATGAAAGAGCCTCCAAAAGACCTCCAAAATTTTATATCATGTATCATAAATACATAATAATATCACTATCGTAAATTATGGCTCATTCCAGATTTAAGCATAAAACATGTACAAATTAAGTTATTTCCAGTTGGGAATCTGTCTTTGAAATTACTTCGAAATTATGTAATTTATCATAAATTACCATCGAAATTAACCAACAGATCACAAGCTGTCAATCAGAATAAAGAATAAATTAAAAATAAAATTAAACGCCAAAATGAATCCAAAAATTTTAAAAATTTTTAAAAACTCTGCCTCACGTAACATGCCACCTTCCCACAACCATGCCTTCCGAGCTGGGCATGGATGCTCTACAGCAGTTGTAAAAGTTATGGATGACATAAGACCTGAATATGATTCTGGATCTATGACTCTGCTCTGTCTACTGGACTTTTCTAAAGCTTTTGATAAAGTTAATCATCACTACTTGAGTCATAAGCTTAAGAATTTGTTTGGGTTCTGTGATAGTGCCGTCAAGTTGATGTCTAATTATTTGTTCAATAGGGTTCAAAAGGTCATTGTCGGACAATTATCCTCTCAATATAAGCAAATTATTAGTGGTGTTCCACAAGGATCTATACTTGGACCTTTACTATTTTCAATGTTTATAAACGACATTTTCTGTGTATGCAAAAATTCTTCTGTTCATGCATATGCTGATGATGTACAGTTGTATCTGTCTCGGAAAACTTCGCTTCTTGAAGATCTTTGTTGTAGAATGAATGAAGATCTTAGCAGTATTGAGAAATGGGCCAGTAGTAATGGTCTTCAACTAAATGCCTCAAAGTCTTATGTTCTTCCTATTTGTAAGAATAAAAATTGTATAAATGATGTCCCAGACTTATTTATTGGAACAAATAAGCTTACTGTTGTGTCTAAAGTTGTCAATCTTGGTTTCCATATTAATTCGTCTCTCTCATGTGTAGATCATGTTAACTCTGTAGTCAAAAAAGTTTATTATGTCCTTCGTAATTTGAGAATGTCAACTTATGTTGTTCCTGTAAATGTAAAACGTAAGTTGGTGATTCAACTGATTCTACCAGTTATAACGTACTCGGAAATAGTATACAGTAAACTCGACTCATCTTCACAGTTAAAACTTCAAATTGCCTTTAATTATGCTACACGCTACGTCTATGGTTTGCGAAAATTTGATCATTTGTCTAGTTTCAGAAATGCTATACTCGGATGTGATTTAAGTACTTTTATGAATGCTAGAAACTGTATTTATTTGCATAAACTCATTTTTGAGAAGACACCGCTTTATCTCTATTCAAAACTTCAGTTCTGTCTGTCTAGAAGAAATATTACTTTCATTGTACTTAGGCATAGCTCGCTGAACTCCTCTCGTCTGTTTTTCATTAAACCATCAGACTATGGAATGCACTGCCCCAAAGTATAAGAGAAATTAACAGGAGAAGAACTTTTAGGCAAACTATTTTATCCTATTTCTCCACTTCCTAAAACTTAAACTTTCTTCTACATCTTTACTCCTAGCAGTTCCTAATTTTTACTTTTTCGTATTTTTTTTTCTCGGGCTTTTTTATTGCTCATTTCGTTATATTTTATGTTTTTATTTTCCTAGACTGTTTTAAACCTTATGTTCTATAGTATAATTTTTTGAATTTTTTTTTTCTTTCTTTTTCTATATTATTAAGATAGTTGTTATAATATATAAATGAAATTTGAAATGTAATGGATTTAAGTAGATAAACTTAGTTGATAAGTAAGATCTTATTAAATTTAAGTCATAAAATTAAAATTTAGCCATAATACTCCTAAGTAAACGAAGTTGTTATCTATAACATCATGTAGTATAAGAGAACCTTGTTCTAAGTGTACTATGCAAGGCTTTTAAATAAATAAATAAATAATAACCCTCTTTGCCTGTAAACGTCAAAATTAATCCGATGCGCCGACTCACGTAAGGCGAGTGAGAACAGGCTCTTATAATTTATAATGCAATGACAAAATTATTTTGAAATATGGCAACATTGCAATCCTCGATTGAAATAAAGATGCACAAAAACGAATTTATCGATAATTTGCATTAAACACTGCACATAAAACAAAAAACAAAAACAAATTGGCCATTTCAGCCCTTGAAAGGACTTTGACCGAGCTTCTTATGATCAATTGTGTTGTGTGCGTAATTAAATGTTGGCACACAATTAACCGAGAACTGGACCTACATTTTTTATGCCGACTCCGAACGGCTAATGTTCATGTTCTCAAGAAGCTTTACATGGCATTATTTACTCTCTGAGGCTTGCCATTGGGCCGAGTGAATAAAAATGTAGTTCAAGCTATAACTAGCAAATTTTAAGTTTAAACTAGTTTTGAGGTGAATAAAAATTTCAGTTAAAGCTAGTGCTTTTTGCAGTCTAGTACAAACTAGTTTTTCCAGCGTTTGCTGGAAATAAGTGTGAATAAAAACTAGTATATACTTAAAATAACTAGTTTTAACTTAATTTTTTTAAGCCTGTCATTGAGGTGCTGAAAATAAAACTTATTTTTAGTTGTTTTAATAAAAAGTGCTTTGAAAAATCTTGTTTATTCAAATATTTCCAAAATTTTTTTTATTATTGCAGAGAATTGAACAAGTTGCAAGAAAAAAATTAAAAAAATATATATATTTTTCACTCCAACATGGTTTTATAGAGCTACAAACTGGCGGAAGAGAGAAAAACGGGGCCTCGTGGTTGCAGCGCTGGGAGTCGCATAAATTGTCCGATCTGGAAAAAGTGCCTCCCTCACTGATGAACTTGCGATTTTTTAAATAAAATTTAATAGTTTCTAACTATGTCAAAAAATTTTGCGCTGTTTTGTCACCCATCGTGCCACAAAATATATATCTAATGATCAACAAAAACTGACAGAGTTACCAAATTCTTTTTCTTTAAGTCATGCTAAACAATTATAAGAAAAATTGACATATTTGTAAACATTGGCAACTCCCAAACAGTTTCTATCAGCTGAGTTTACTGCCACATATGTTTTAATTTTCCAGTACTAGCTATCACTTTTCAGTACTAGCTATGTAGTACTAGCAATGTTTTATTCACACTTTTTGTAGTTTAAACTTTTCAGCATAGCTAGTACTGAAAAGTTTAAGCTAGTGCTAGTACTTTGTACTACATAGTAAAAGCTACTTTTTTATTCACTCCGCCCATTGTCTGCAAAGAGATGGTGACCGATCAGAAAAATTTTTGATTGAAAAAAACTTTTCGCCGCGGCTGGGGATCGAACCCGGGCTCTGTGTTTTTTACCAAGCGAGTAGTCAAAAAACGACTGCTTACTCGCTTAAGAATTTTTTTAAAACTTGGAAGCATTTTCTGAAAAGTCAAAAACGTTGTTTATGTTCTGATCGAATTTTTGTAAACAATTTTTGACAAATTTATTTTATATATCAAAGTTCTGACAATAAGTGATGCATAAATTTTCAGATTTTAAGCATTGGAGACTCGGTTCTGAAAACAAACCCGATACTCAAAAGATTTTCAGTGCTAAAAGCTTAAGCAAACAACATAGTTTTACATAATGAGTATATTTGATAAATTTTGTTTATCTTACCTGTTAAAATATTATGTATTTTTATTGAAATATTGATCTAAAGCAAATTATGAGTATTTCGTGAAAAGTATTTGGTACAAAAAATGTTCATTGCATACATCACTATTGACTATCAATCAGATATAGTTGCCACCTTTGTAGGAAATTTATACAATTATTGAAACATAACTTGGAAGCATTTTTTTTCGTTTGGTCGGCAAACTTTTAAGCGAGTAACAGTTTCCTGTGTTATTTAAGCGAGTATACATGTGATAAGCGGTCGTTTTTTAACTACTCGCTTGATAAAAAACACAGCTATTAAGATAGTTGTTATAATATATAAATGAAATTTGAAATGTAATGGATTTAAGTAGATAAACTTAGTTGATAAGTAAGATCTTATTTAAGTTATTAAATTTAAGTCATAAAATTAAAATTTAGCCATAATACTCCTAAGTAAACGAAGTTGTTATCTATAACATCATGTACTATAAGAGAACCTAGTTCTAAGTGTACTATGCAAGGCTTTTAAATAAATAAATAAATAATAACCCTCTTTGCCTGTAAACGTCAAAATTAATCCGATGCGCCGACTCACGTAAGTCGAGTGAGTACAGGCTCTTATAATTTATAATGCAATACCAAATTTATTTTTAAATATGGCAACATTGCAATTTTCGATTGAAATAAAGATGCACAAAAACGAATTTATCGATAATTTGCATTAAACACTGCTCATATTCGTATTAACTTTCTTCAATGATCCTCAAGAAAATCAAATTATTTGGATTAATCCTGTTGCAAGATGATCAAGGTGTGACCAAGGTGAATGTGACCTGTCTTTCGACACGATAACCCCGTGATTTCAAATACATCGTTGAAAAATTAGCTATACAAGCTTATTTTTCAAAATAAAATAAAATGATTCCGTCCAGTTCTCATACAAAATGACGACCAAAATGAATTTATTAAGTTGATAATTCTCTCTATTTAACGCTCTCAGAATATATATTTGTTAAAATAGGATGAAAACTTCACTTATCACACACACAAGTTGGGATATTTTTATATAATGTAACATTTTTTGTAATGCACTTTCTGGTATAAGCTGGAAACGTCATACTTTACTAGAAACATTGGAAAATGCTCTACTCCGCATAACTCGGTGATGTTTTGAGAAACGGATAGTTATAGTCGAGCATTTTTTTTTATATATTTTTCATTTTACAAATAAAAGTTAAACTTTCCGAAACCCTTGTGATTGCATACAATTGCTTTTTTTGTCATGTTTAGATAGAATAAAAATCTGGGAACAATAATAATAAGTCATAATAGTTATATAGATATTGAAACTAAAGTTTTGGAAACTAAATTGTCATAAATTGACAATTCTTATTATTCTTTTTGTATGCAATAATAAATATAATAAAAAATGTTATTATATAAAATCATTCTTAAAATTTGGCGGTGACGATTTCAATCTTTAAATTGATTATTATTATTTTGAACACGTCTCTAAAAGCAATTTTTTGTTATATAGCTTATGTACACTAAAAACTGTCGCTATTCGAATCAACCCACAGGTTTTTTTAAAATTTGAAAATTTCTTATAAAATGTAAAAAAACAAATATTTCGATTTGTCAAGACTGAATATAATAACTATTAGAAAAGTGAAAACAGTGTTGAGCTAACTCGCCAAAGTTACGACCTCGATTTCTGGCAGTATAAGTTAAAAATGGAAGAACAATATAATTGCGAATTATTTTTTATTATGATTTGTTCACACTTCTGCTAAAATATCAAAATTCTCAATGACTGTACTTTAAAATGAAAAATGTGTTCAAGCTGGTTGTACAAATTATTATATTTAAAAATTTTAAATTATGGATGATTATGGTTCGAAAAATTTAAATTTTGTAACGACTTTTTTTAATGTAATTTGTTTTTATTCAGAAAATTTTTTTTTTGTTTTATTTATCTTAAAAAACAAAATTTGTTTTAATATGAAAAAATATTTTTATAACGCTTAAATAATAAAATTAACTCATAATAAAATTATCTCATAAATTTAGAAAATTTTAATGTTTTTTCTGAGTGTATGAATATACATATTTTGTAAGTTTATTTATTTTTGAATCGCAAATACTGCTCTGCTGTTTGTCATCATACCAAGGCTATTCAACTTAATTAAATGGCAAGTAACAAGTATTTCATAAGCAAATCGTCTACAACAACATGATGATTATAGAGAGAGTGTATGTTTGTAGACTTCATGTTAATATTACCCACACACATAAATACATATATTTACAAACACACAAACCTGATCAAAACGTGACTGCTGCAGAAAATATTCTTTTATTTTATGACTACAGCTCAGGGGAAAGCCCCAGATGTGGTGTAAACCCCAATTCCTCGTCACCTAAGCTATGTGAACATGCGTTGGATGCTGTTCCAAGAAAAAAAAAAAACAAGCAAATAAAAAGCTTTACCACAACTATGCAGCTCATGTTATCTATGAAACAGAAAAAATCCCCAAGATTATTGGTTTTTATTTGCCTTATTTGAGTTGACTTTAAAATTGAATTAAAATAAAATCTGCGGAAATATTATAAAAAAAAAACAAATTAATTTATTGGATAAAAAATTGTGTTAACAGATGAGAGGAAAGTACACGATTGAATTAATTATCTAATAACTAATTAATTTAAAAGTTATGTACACTATGTTAAGAAAGTATTTAAACGGGGAAAAAAGATAAATAAAAATATATTGTTTTAATGAGAATTACAAAAATAGAAATTAAATTTAATATTTAAAGAAATAAGCATTTTATTCGAATAAATTTTGCAACATTTTAATATTTTTTGATATTTTTACAATTCTGAAAAAATTTTAATATACACTCTTATTAGAGTCTAACGGCAGTATGGAATTGCAAGAACATATAAAAAAATTTATCAAAACTGTTTGCAAAGTTTTAAGGTTCTTATCTAAACCGAATTCAGTCACTTCCGGCGTACTTCCAACTTGGTCCAACTTGGTCCACTTCTCTTTAATTCTTTTATCTCAAATCTATCTAATTAGGGTATTCATAAGGTGTAGCACACCTCACGTCTTACTGTCTTAAGATTTTACATTGCTTAAAATTGCTGACGTTTCCTCCCATACAAAAACGTGCTAAAATATTATACCACTGAAACCTATGTTTATTGTGGTGTCGTGTTTTTTTTTTAGTTGAGTCAGCCATTATTACATCCAATATATGCTTTTCGCATAAACCAGCTATTATTTTATATTTTTCGCTTTCTTTTGGCATTATGATGACAACAATTTATTTTTGCTTGTTTTGCATCAGTTGATTAAGAGTTGAAATAACGCACTTAACTTAAAAAGGGGTTATTCACATCATCTTGTGAATATCCTAAATATACTACAAACCCATTTTTTACATGTGAACTGAAAACTGGTGTGAATATTTACCCCAAGGGTTTCTTGTTTGGAAAATCGTTCTGAAAGTAGTAATCTGACTCCAAAGAGCATTTTTTGTTTGTTTTTCGTGCCAAAGAGAATGGTGAAGATCAAATTGGTTAAGTTAACAAGAAGCTGAAAGGTCTCGCGTCCTCGTCCTTTTTCTACAACTTTGAACTAAATTATGGTATAGGTCCTCAGTCGATAATATCACTGACTAACTTAGAAACTAAGTTCAGATAAGACAAGGGATATCTACACCGGTTTCACAGTTATCACTGTTTTACATACACAAATAATCTTCACATAAGCCCCCATCCCCTATCAACATATCTCAAGATATCCATGCTACCCTTTTGTATCAACAATATGGCCCATGTGCATCGCGACTCAATGGTTCTATTGTGCAAGGCCTATTTATAACGTCTCCAGAAGTATTTCTTTTATGGGTTTGAGCAGTGTTTTTCGTTTGGTATTCCAGACCTTTGAAGGTGGCACGAATATCGCAGCAAATAGTGAAATCAAAGTTTGCAGAGTTCCGGGGATAATGTGTTTTGGGTATCTTCGTCCTCCTCGCAGAGTCTGCAGACATCTGATTTATAGCGTTTTCTTTTCTCGAAAAAATTCTACATTTTTTCTGCCCTCTTTTAGAATTCTGAATTTTTTCCGTTCTTTTCTAAAACGAAATTCTAACCTTCTTTATAAAATCGATTTCTTTTCTCAAAAATGTTACCCTCAAAAGCAGAAAAAATTCAGAATTTTTTCCCTCTCAACTTCGACGATTCGAAAAATTCTGCCTTCAAATCAAAGAAGTAAAATATAAGGAAATGGTGTTCTTCTCACATACAGTGTATGTGTCATGCGGCATGTTCGAGCGAGACGAAGAGTGTTTTTGACAGTTAGATATCACAACAAATACACAACGCGCAAAGAAGAAAGATATATTAGCGCCAATGTTGGGATATCGAATTCTCAAAGTACAAACATTTCTCTATAGGTGCATTCATGTTCCATAATTTCACACATTTTTAGGGCGGGTTTTTTAAATGAATGAATGATTGAATATAAACCAAGTGTATAAACATATTATCATTTTTTTGAAAATGAATAACTTTTTATATTATTTACTAATTTTATTCTCAGCTTTAGAGTGAAACCGAACCGAACGGGAGCCGAACACCCAGAAAAAAGTCGGTAACGCACCAAATTGTATGCCACAAGGGTGGTGTGGAAATAGTAAAGTAGAACAATATAGTATTTTAATGAACAAAACAAATAAGATAGCGATTGCTTTAAACTTGATCACATATCGAACAACGTGACTAATCCGAAAGTTTGACCCTTTTTTTAACGATGCCACCAAATACGGCCCTTTGTGGATGTTAATGTATTTGTGAGAACCAACACAAATATGACAGGTGCCGCACTTTTGTTCAACTACAGCACTTCCTTATATTTTACTTCTTTGCTTCAAATGCTACCAACTGAATGAACGAAAGCTGACATTCATTGACAAAATTAACATTATCTTGACGGTTCAGGAAAATTAAGCTGTTTTACGGAACATGTCAAAGTTTTATAAATAAATAATTTTTCTGTCTATTTATTTCTAAAAAAATAAAATTATGTGAATTCCTGAATTGGCTAAAATTCCCGAACATTTTGGTGCAGAGGAGACTTTTATATACCAAACACTAATCGTGGCAGAAGAAGTTGAACAAATAAATTTGCTGCTCAAAATGTCGATTCAAATCGAGGAAAGATTCCGCGATTCTTGCTGCCAAACATTTTGCTGTGAAAGGTTTCTGCAAGGCTAATCGTAGAAGGTTAGAGGTGTTTGTCAAGTCCTGTGATGCAGGAAGTAACAAGCTGAGTATAAAAATATGTCTAATTATCAACACTTTCAAATCGGTCCCACGAAATGACTACATACAGTGGCATCACCAAATAATCGGACAGTTACCTTCATCTGAAACTTTTTGAAATAAATGCAATAAAAACTATTTTGTTTTATAAATATTGTAAGCATTTCTATTTATTGGTATATTTAGAATATCTTTACATGAAAAACTGTACAAAAAAAAAAATATAATCATATTCCCTAGGCAAATTCAAAAATGAACTCATTTTTTTTGCCACAACAAATAATCGGACAGCGCAAAGAAGATCGTAAAAAAGTTCCGTTATATGCAATTGAGTGACTTTTTATTGTTCTGCATTATTAGTTTATTATTTGCTCTCAATATCATTAGTAAGTTTTTTGCCTTAGAAGCGTCATGGCACCACAAGGAAAGCAAACCTCCTTTGAAGTCAAGCATTTGATTATTAAATTGAATGGTGATGGAAAATCAACCAGAGAAATTGCCGAACTTGTTGGAAAACCGAAATCCACCGTTCACGATATAATAAAAAGATATCGGGATGAATTTCGGTTAACTTATAAAAGCAGAAAAGGACAAGGAAAGATTTTGAATGAAAGAGAAGAGCGTGGGATACTAAAAGAAATAAAAATAAATCCTTTCAAAACGGCAAAAGAGCTGCAAGTTTCATTGCATAACAAAACTGGGAAGGAAGTTAGCCTTACCACCATTCGCAACACCTTGCATAGCAACGATTTTCATGGCAGAATTGCAAGGAAAAAGCCCTTTATAAGCCCAAAGAATAAAAACCTTAGGATAAAATTTGCCAAGGAATATTTATTAAAATCGGGTGAATTTTGGAATACGGTAAAAACTGCGTATGGAGGCAAAATTCAGATTTTTATAAGTTTATTTTATTTCTAAAGGTTCTATATACAGACGAGAGCAAATTCAATCTTCATGGTTCGGATGGTAGGGCATACGTGTGGCGTAAGCCGAACGCAGAGTTTGAGCCAAAAAATACTCGCGCAACAGTCAAACACGGAGGAGGTTCTGTGATGGTTTGGGGTTGTATGTCTACTGCTGGCGTAGGCAATCTCCATTTTATTGAAGGTAAAATGGACAGATTTGTCTACCTTAACATTCTGAAAGAAAACGTCAAGCAGACCGCAGAAAAATTGGGAATCAAAGAAAACTTTGCATTCTATCAGGACAATGATCCCAAGCATACTTCAGAAGTAGCGAAGCTTTGGTTAATACACAACTGCCCCAAACTATTGCAGACACCTCCTCAGTCTCCGGTCTTGAATGTTATAGAGCATTTGTGGGAAGAACTGTCAAAGAGAGTGTACACGAGGAAGTTTAACACGCTTGTACAGCTCAAAGAAGCGCTTAAGCAAGAATGGTACTCAATACCACCCCAAGTTTGCCAAAATTTGGTCAAATCAATGCCAAATCGCTTACAAGCAGTAGTGGAAGCCAACGGATACGCAACAAAATATTAAAATTTTTGTATAATATCATTTTTCTAAGTTTTTTCTAAAAGTAATGCTAAGTGTCCGATTATTTGTTGTGCCAAAAAAATTGAGTTAATTTTTGTTATTTGCAGAAAAAATATGTTTTTGTTATGTTTTTTTGTTATTTCTTATGTATATATGTTTAAAAATTATCAATAAAATGAAATATTAACAATAATTAAAAAAAAAAAAAAATTTAGCTGCTTATGTTTCGAAAAGTTTCAGATGAAGGTAACTGTCCGATTATTTGGTGATGCCACTGTATATTGAACTTGCTGGTGTCCGTTGCTGTGTCAATAATGCGTCGAGAGTTTTTTGTACCAATGTTTAAAAGGCTGCTTTCAAAAGCACTCTTACCATTGGTGAATGTTACATGAACGAATCAATTCCAAATGGATACGCAAATCAATAAACACTTGTTAAATTAATTTATGAAAGCTGAGATATTGGTTAGTTTATTGAAACAAATTTAAATTTCTCATAAATAAATTTGTATAAAATATAAAAACAACAGTGTTTAATTGGTATTTATTTTCAAAAATAAATTCAAATAAAATTCAATAAAATTTAATAAAAGTAAACACAAATGGTCCTGAAGTTTCTCAAAAGTAAACAACAGAGTAGCCAACACAACTACTGAATTGAAGTAGTCTCGACCAGGGTACACTGAATAAGGTAGCCTCAACACGGAGAGCGCGACTGCCGCAAATGTCAAAGCGAACTGTTTTAGCTGTTGATGTTGTTGTTTTTTTTTTCGACAGCCAGTTGATTTTGACACTTTCGGATAAGCGAAAGAGAGCACAGTCAGTTTTGAAGCAACCTTGTTATTCAACCATGGTCTCGACGAAGATTTTTTCGTCAAGAAAAGAAAACGCCATTAGATGAGCCCACAATAACCTGTTCGTAATTGAAGGTTAGATATGGTTATCTTCAGCAGAATCTTTGATTTGGTTCTACTGAGAGAGTTTGCTTGCGTCTATCCATTACTAGTATAATTCAGTGAAACTGTAACTTTTTTTTTCCTATTTTTTCCCATGGCTTAGGGCCAAGGAGGCATTGAGGAGCCATTCATTGCCCTAAAACCCTTCATGCTCTGGTACCCGCCATGGTTCCATATTATGGCTTCGTCCTTATGCATTCAGTGATTTGACACATTCGAAGACTAGTTTTTTATCAAACTCATATGTTTGAAAGGCCTATAATGCCACTTGACTGTCTGAGAGTGTATAGATATGTGATCTCATAGTTTTCCAAAGTAGACATTCCCGGACACATACTTCAAAAGGATATATTTTCGCTTATAATATGGTTGCAGTATAGCCAATTGAAAGAGCTTTCTGGAATCTGGATTACACAAGTCTGGTCCTGGTTTTCAATCTAGGCCTGATTCAGGTATGAACCTTTAATTTCTCCACATTTGCCTGTTAGGTAAACCTACCTTGTAGCATTTTGAGAAATTTAAAGGCTTTAAAATTTCTTCTGATTTTTTTTGTGCTTGTTTGGTCTGTTATATTTCTAGAAACTTCGGTGCTCAGATTACATAATTATTTGATAAAGAAAACACAATGTCGATCAGAATAAGTGCTGTTTCAGAATATGTGAATGAACTGTTTCGCAAATAACTCGTAACATTCTAACAAACTTTTGATTTGTTTTCAATTGTTATCTGGGGTTTTTTTGGGTCATTAAAAATTATTCTGGAATTTTGAAATTCTGAAAAATTTAGAAACAAACATTCATTTATTTTTGCTCACTGATAACCAAAAAAACCAGGGTCGTTTAACAGAATTTATTGTAACACCGTTGTATTAGTCAACTATATTTGTGCTATTTTTTATTTCTGATCATGAAAATTGGGCATGAAAATTCTGTTATGATTTCCCATACAAATATTTGCGCTGTCAAAAAATCTGTTACGAGTCCAAAATTCGTATTCTGCACAACTATCTTTTATGAAATCTCTTATGAATCTCTTATGAAACTGTCAAAAAATCTTTTACAAAATCTAAAATTGGTATTCGGCATAGCAAAATCTGTTATGAATGACAACAGAATAACAAAAATATTTTTCTGCCTTTTATCATAACAAATTTTTAAAAATTGATCATTTTGGTCTGAAAAATGGATGTTTATTTAAAAATTCAAAAGGAGGCTTTAATTCAAAAGGCTTAAAAAAGGAGGCCAATGTAAGATTATATAATAAATATATTACATGTTTGTGTGTTTTAGAGACACACAAAGTCTTATCTCCTTTTGCACAACATAGATTATCTCTTTGCGTTTTCCTATAAGAAAATTTTGATTTGTTTAATGCAATTAATTATTTTGTTATTTACATAAGTTTTTCGGCTTGCATTTAAATGTATTTATTTTTATGAGCACTGATTCATTTTATGACAGCAATCAGATGTTTCATAAAAGAAATTAACGGAATTGTAATAGATTTTTGTTTTCGAAGATTGATAACGGGGTTCCATAAAAGATCGAAGAGCTGAATACCAATTATTACAGATCTGTTATGGTCGACATCTTTTATGATTGGTAACAGAAAATCGTAACAGAATAAAAGATTGCGCAGAATAGGCCCAATTAGTTTAATAGGGGGTTTCGCACGGACGTACATGTCATCCAACTTGGGCATGTACAACGACATGTACGATCATTCGAAAGCAAATGAGACAGTCGGACCGACATGTCGGGTGGTAATCAAAAATTTTTGATTTTTCTGCCGGTCCATCCGACATGTCGTTCGTGTGAAGGCATGTCGGTCCGACTCGCTGCATTTATCATTTGTACAAAGATTTCAACGAGTGAACATCAACTTAGGCAACAGAAAGTAAGAAAAAAAATATAATGGCAAGTGCTCCGAATGTGCAATTTTGGACAGAGTTCATTTCCTGATATTTTCTTCATGTTCTTCGTCTTTTTTATCTAAAATTTGATCAATTACAATTGCTTAGCCATTATTACACTCATGCGTTACTCTCGAGAGTCAGAAAAGAAGTGAAGTCGTCGTACATGTCCGATTGTCCGAAAGCTCAACAAAATATTCCCGTTAGTTTGTCGTCGTACAATGTCGGCTGACATGTACTAACGTGCGAAACACCTTAATTAAATACAAATTTGAAAAGCTCAAATCTGGTAACGCCTTTCTGATCGATAATTATCTGGCAAAAGTGCCCTCTGCAGTGGAAAAAAGTTTGCGTTCAAAACTGAAAAAGGGGATACAAAAAGCTGTGTTCAAATATTTATTCAAATAAAGTCTGTAATTATCAATCTTTACTTTAATTAACTTTGTGCAAATTTTTTTATATTTAAACGATGACTTCAAAACGAAAAGAAATAAGCGCTGGTAAAAGGAAAATTATTTTCAAATTATTGAAAACCGGAAAAACATACTGCGAAGTTGGAAGTAAACAGTAGGTAGAACACATCGATTGAAAGAGGAGTAAAAAGTTTCTTATCCACTGACGGATTACCACCAAAGCCAAGTTCAGGGATACTCTCTAAGTTAACGATCAGAAAAAAGTCGCTTTATTTAAAACGTGAGTCAAAATCAAAAAATAACACCAACAAAAGTTGAGAAGGACGTTTAAGACATTCCAGAAAACCGACATAATTCTAGTTGGGGCCCACGCCTGTTTTTGGATGTGTATTTGGCCCTCCTAAATCCAATGGTACAAGAAAAAAGTCGCTCTCGTCTGGCTTAGCAGATAAAATTCATCAAAGTTTGAAGAAAAAAGGACGTGGGCTCCAAACTAGAACTAGAAACCAAATGCAATAACGTGGTGTGCAAGATCTAAAAAATAATGGATATCATAGTGGTGTTTTACCCAAGAAGCCGTTAATATCTGTTTGGAAATATTCTGGCTTGAGCCCCACGCCCCTTTCTTTTTTATATATTTTGGCCTCCTTAACGCAATGGTACAAGAAAAAAGGTCGCTCTTATATGGTTTGGGAGATACAATTCATCAAAGTTGCGAAATTTCATATATGAATGCTTATTTGTGCAAGCAAACCAAAGTTGGAAGCAAAGCAAACTGGTACACCTATAAGGGTTGGTATGGTGGTCGAAGCCCCTTCCGATCCACTCCCCACAACCTTGGAGTTAAACGTTATAAAAGATAAATAATTGCTACAATATTTTTGGTTACTTTCTAAAAAATTTACGCAATTAAGTTACTAAAAATATATTTTTTTTTAAAAGCTTACAGTTAGAACTTTTGCTTGATCTATAAAAAATATGGATCTCTTATTTTATTTCACACTTTATTACATAAAATTAAATTTTCTAATTTTTATTTGTTAAAAAATCTGTTCAAAAAATTGTCTATACCTTTGCCACTATCCAATGAATCTTAAAGATTGACATGCCATTCGAAAGGTAATTTAATGCCTTTTCAACGATATATAATACAAATATTATTTCAAGAATTATTTAAATTTATAAGCGAATAAATATAAGATTTGAATTTTTTAATGAAAAGAACCGTTATTTCCTAAAAAATTTAGGTTTTTAAGATACTAAAAATATAAATTTTTTGAAAAGCTGAAAGTTGTACTCTTTTTTTCGATACATAAAAATATGTATATTTTTTATTAACTGATGACTAAAAATTACAAATTTTTTTCACTGGCTCGAAATTCCCGTTAATTCATATAATTATTATAGCTACAATGTTACTATAAATCACGCGATTTTTTATAAAGATTTTTCAGTTTTCCTATTTTTATTTCATTATATTATAATACACTCAAAAAGTCAAAAAATACCGTTAAAAATAAAAAAAAGACAAAGGAATAATTACGTGTTTGAGCAATAAGCACCGCATGCGAAAAATTGTTTTATTTTGAAAACTTCGAAAATGTTCAAGCTTTGGTTGAACAATATTACTTCCAAAAATACGATGCAGGATGTTCTTCACCAGTATTGGAACAATATTACCAAAGAAGAAACATTTTAATGTTTCAAGCTATTAACCTTTGAAAAAAAAGCATTTGGTAATTTTCATAAATATTTTAATTTTTTACGCAAACTTTTTCTGATCAATATTTAACTAAGAATTTAGTTTTGTTTTAATGGTTTTTTTTTAACCATTACGCCTCCACCACCATGCTTTACATTAGGAAGCATGTTTCTTTCTTCCAGGTCGATGTTTGGTTTTCTTTACACAAGAACTTTAACGTCACACACAAAAAGATCATATTTGGCCTCATCCGCTAAAATTACATCGTTGCAGAATTCTGAAAGTTCATTTATGTAAGCATTTGCTAACTCAAGACGTACTGAAAAATCATACATAAAAATCATTATTTTTTTAAAACATCGTGTAATATATCGATATCAATTAATTTTCTACATTTTTCGCCAACACCGTAGCATTCGTTTATGGGTTTTTTATTTCCCATAGGACCCATCTCACACTAACTTCAGATAAAATCTTCGGAATTTTTTTTAAACTTTTTCATTATAAACATATTTGATTGTTGTTCTTGGTCTTTGGACGATTTCTGCTATGGCATTTTCATTTAAACTGCGCTTAAAATAGAGAGTAATGAATTTTTTCCCCATTTTAAAAGCCAGCAGCTTGCTTGAATTGCCGAACACTTTTTGCTTGTCATTTTCTATTTTATATTAATGAACTGTTTTTTTATGTAATTATGCCAATAAATAAGATACTTCGCATTCCTTTTATCAAATATATGCTTAAACGATTTATCATGTTGGAGTTTTTTTCCTATTTTAAAAATTGATCACATGTGAATACTTTTCATGGCCATTGTAACTTACATCAAAACAGCAATTGGCAAATCCGATGTGTGGGTTGAAAACGAAACAAACATTTTTTCAGTCACTTAAACTAAATTTATCTCTCAGAAATACCTGAATTTAGGTAGCGATTTTAATATTAAATGCTCTCCTGAAAACATCCTAAAGCTATTATTTATTCACTTTAGCTATTATTCTAAAACTACAGTAAGAATTATTCTCATACTCTCCATTTTATTACACAATACAAGTTGTAAAACTTTTAGTGTTGATTTGTATTTTTTTTTTTATTATTATTAAATAGCAAAACAGTTAAGTATTATAAAAAATTAAATTTTTTATATAAATGACGATTATTACGAATAGTTTAATTTGAAGCAAAAAAATCTGCAAATTTTTAACATTTACATATCCTTCAACAGCAAGAATGATTCTTTGTCCACCGCTTCCAAGGCTTCAAAAAAACTACTATATCCAATACTTTTTACATTGTCACGCACATAAGTTAGCATAGCTGACGCACTAGACCACAAGCACAGTAAATGCTGCATTTTCAAGAGCGTAACGAATTTTTGCCATTGCGTTTTATCATCTAGTTTACGACTTAAGAGTGCAAAATTTTCTTCATCACAGAGTATAGCGTGTAGTTTTGCATCCATATCCAAAGGTGATGCTTGATTCTCTTCGAGGCTATCGTTTGTTTCCTCTTTAACAAAGATTAGTTCCAAAGGTCTGTCCCTGTCGTTTTCATTGTCATCTTCTTCATCATCGGTGGCAGAGGATGAAGACGTCATTTCTTCCTCTTTTATGAAAGTTGGTGATTTTACAACGTTGTTTGACTTTTCCTGTTGTAAAAGTTCCAGAATTTCTTTTCTTGAGCTAACATCCAATGTTTTGGTTAATTCGAGTGCAGTACGTCCCGCTGAGTTAGGTGTTTGCGCATTGGCAATATTAAGATCTATTAGGAGTCTAACTAATGGTACATTCTTGTATAATACAGCCATGTGAAGTGCATTATTTCCATCCATGGTATTTCGCACTAGCGCAGCATTTTTATCATATCGCAAAAACTTGCTAATAAGCTCCATAGCATTTTCACGTATAGCCAGGTGGAGTGGTGATAGACCAGCATCGTTGGTGAGCTTGAGATTAATGCGCTGCTGCTGTTCCATTGCCGACAACATGTAACTGAGAAAGCTGTCAATGCAATTTTTATGATTTTCCTGGACGGCAATATGTAGTGCAGTGTTTCCGATATGGTCTTGTATATTAGGGTCGCAACCGAGTAGTAGAAGTGGGCGTATAAAGTGAGCCTTGTTGTGCAGGCAAGCGCAATGCAGACAACTTTCGCCATTTGAGTTGACAGATTTGTTTAGTGTTTCCTGCAAGTTGAAATATTTAAGTATCTCACAGGTTTTTATGCCATCGTTCACCCTGTCCATTATAATTATTTCATGCATAATCGAGTCAAATTCTTCATTCTTTGTGCTATAGTCCAGGAATATATCGGACACTTTCTTGGCGCAGGCAGCATGTCGAGCTTTATTTGCGCCCAGCCGACGCGCCTCTTGGTATATTTTGAATATTCGTTCTAAATAGGAAATGCTAAACGGTGTATACGAAATGGTCGGTAGTGGCAACTTTTGCCGCTTCTCTTCGTTTTTATTATTTTCTAGTAAGCCTGTACTAGATGTAGAGGAGACACCATCCTGTTCGAGAAAGCCTTCTAGAGGTTCACCAAATATGGAATCCTTACACATATTGAAAAGCTCCTCGGAGTCGTTGCGCAAGATTTGACGAAATTCTTCGCTATTGTATAAATTCTTGAGCTGCAAAGTTTTATCGAACTCCTCACTGATTGTGGGCTGAGCAGTATTATGTGACATTTGCAGATGCTGCTGGTGTTGTAGTGGCTGTTGGTGATATTGTGTCATCATTGATTGATGCTGTTGTTGGTATTGCGACATCATTGGCTGTTGTGTTGTTGATGGGGGCTGCATTGCTGCCGTTTGCTCTTGCACCGTTTTGGGCACTTCAAACGAACTCATAGAATTGGAACTTGAGCCACTATTTGTAGTTGCTGTGGAACATGTGCGTCTGCGTTTACGTGAGACAATTGTCTCATGTGGCTTATATCGGAACGTGACTGGTGGAAAACTACGCTCATCATCTGAAGGTCGCACCAGCTCAATAAAAACCTCGACGGGCTTTTCGATGTCTTTGCTTTTATACGGTGGTGTGGTGCACACAATTGCGTATTGATGATGCACATCAGATTCGCGGAATTTACCAAACGCCTCCCAGACAATATCCTCATCTTCGTTTATTTCATAGAAACGTACTTTAATATTCTTTTTGCTTACTTTCTCTACGAGCAAGATGAGATCGTCGCCACCCGTTACATTACCGGTAGCAATGCTTAGACGACAGATGCGTAGCTCACCGGTCTGGGCCGATTTGCGATTGTTTATCGAATGCGTGTAGATTGGAGCAGCTATGCGTGTCCATGTTTTGTCATCCTCGATTTTAAATGCTTCAAAGCAGAGGCGCACCTTAAAAGATTAAACATTTAAATTAAATCGAATTCGAAAAAAGTATACATTTTGGATTCCGGGATTGAGTTGAACAATTGCAAGGCACTTTTTTATTTTGATGGATCTTTGAGTGAGCATTTGAGAAAAAATATTGTCAATTTTGTCCTTTGGTGCTTTTATTAGATTGAAGAAATAATTAAAAAATTTAGACCATTTTCCACCTCTGCTGGTATTTAATTTAAAATAGGTTTAACTACAATCTTAAAATTTAAAACGCTACAGAAGTCAGGCAAGGGTCATACAGCAGCTGATTTGAATAACCTCCGTAGCCTACCTTGTCATTTAGTTTTGGTCCGTTGGTGTACAAATACTCTCGCTTTAATGGTGCACTGCGTTTCCAGTATGACCTGGTAAGGATAAGCGTGCCATAAATTCGGTCAAAAGATAGCGAGAATTTAGAGTAATGAGTCCTTATTGGAATAAAATTGCAATTGATTCGATAGTCCATTAGAAACATAAATAGCTCAGGTATAGTATTTAATTTTTTGGCTAATAACATATTTTGTTGTTAATTAAACTCTTAAAAATCGTCTGTAAATCGATGCTTTCCTTCCAATGCATCGAAAGATATTGATGTACATTTCGATGCATCGAATCACAGGAATACATCGATGTATTTTTCCCACTGGCATCCCTAGCTATAGGTCCCTTGGTCTGATAAAATAACTATTGTTAAGAAGTTTATCTATAAGATCTGTTATTATTCATATCTAATCCAACTATTGCATGTCTTATGGATTCTTATGTCTTACGGTCATCAGCACGGCATAATATTATTGAGAGTTCCTTTAATGTCCAAGAAAGTTAACCAAGGTAAATTATTTTGTGAGAAGGATTCTTCTGTAGTCCCAACCAGAGAGCGCAAGGTTGTTTCTACAGATTTTTCCTTGTTATAAGCAAGTGCCGATAAGCAAACGCCGATTATAAAGCGGAATCAATGTTACTGCTGAGGTACAGATCTATGAGCAGTTCTACGTTAAGCTAACCGCATATTTTATTTTCCTATCATAGACTACACAGTGCGACACGAAAAAATAACTTTAATTATATCAATTGTTTCTAGTAGTGCATGGTCTATATATTATGCCCTCATACTCAGTTTCATCGGATTAGGTCAAATAAGAGATAAATTCAAGGTCAAATTTCACCTTTAAGTCATAAATTTTTTTCTTATAACTCTTAAACTAAATTCAAATCCTGTGTAGTAACTGCATCTAAATATCTGCAATGGACGGTTTTCTGCTCAAAGAGTTACGTAAGGTGGTTAATTATTTCTTCGAAAACAGGGCTTTTTTAATAAAAAACAACATTTTCACTTTGTATTTGTCTTCAAAAACAATCCGATCTTGCATTTTTTTTTAATTTTTGCACACACCTTAAGTAAAATAAAATAACGCACCTCTAAAAACATCACAACAATTACATGTGCGCATCCAAAGATATTCGGATTCAAAGATTACCAAAGATGGTAACTTCGTTAATGTAATCCCTAGAGTTAAATCATTCGGATGAAAATTATAGATCCAACAATTTTCTTCAAAACTGTCCTTAACATTTTTACCGAAAGAGTTATCGTTTTAAAGATATAATAAAAAATAATCACCTCACTTGGAGGTTTCTTGTCTGGCAATATATTTCGTTAGAAAATTTCAGTAAGAGTTTGTTCTGACTTTCTCATGAAAATGAAATTCCCAGTCAAAGTAACCCCAAGTGAGGTGAAAGCGTCAATATAACCTTATTATCGTAATATATGGCCATAACCTTTATGTCATTTGATTACACATTGATATCTTTCATTTGTCATTTAAATAAAGCAATGTATAATGATTGCATTTTACAAAAAAATTAATTAAACAATTATTCATCTGAGTCCGTATCGGTATAAGCAATGTATCTATGTGAACTCTAGATATTTGCAAATTTCCAAAGAACTGCTCATTATCATTTGAGTATTGCAAACATGATCAAATAACAAGGAAAAACACAAATTATTGTGAAATATAAAATAACTTTATCTTTCACAAGGAAATATATTACGGCAAACTTTGTCAATATTAATTTTGTCATAATTAAATTTCGATCTTTCGATATGGCATGGTTTCATTAAAATGGTCTTATAGTATTATATTAAAAGTATTATAACATAAAAAGTTATTTTCAGTTAGAATAAAGTAAACTAACTTTCACTTTTGTGAAACTTTGGCGCCTTTTATCTCCTAAACCAATTGATACCGACAAGTTTTTCATTCACAATTTGGACTCATGAGGCCAAAGTACATTCCATACATATTTTGGCTTAAGGTATTGAATAAAATTATGCCATTACTTTAATTTAATTTTTGTTGTTTTTTCTGCATTTTTGATAAGATATATTTAAAATTAGATATACATATTTTTATATTTTTTAAAATGTTTTCTTATTATTTCATTTATTTTAAAATAAATTTTATTTTTTGATTTTAATTGAAATGTTTCGAAGTATTTAATTGCACACCGATACATTTTATTAATTTGTTTTAGTAGAAATCATTATATTTCTTCATATTACCAACACAAAAACAAAACAAAAGAATACATGCTTTGCAATTGCTCAAATCTGTTGCCTACAACTGTTGATCACTTCTTACCTGATTCAAGTTCATGGCTTTGGCCTCCTTTTCAGTTTCCTTGTGCAGCTCCAGCTCCTCGCGTTTGGACAGCTCCGTTCGACCCAGCTCAAATGTCAAACGATTCTTTTTCTTCTTTAACAATTCATCATAGATGAATTTCTTTGCCGTATGTATGATGCCCATGTTCTGGAACTGTGCAACATAACCCTTTTCTGGTGACACATGCAACTTATGTGGATCACAGATATCATTGTCGTCCTTGCGCACCACCAGCTGATGAGAATGTGGAGATTCTATGTCCGTCTGAAACAAACTGCATAGTATAACGGCGCTGCCGGAAAATCCCACCAACTGCACCTCCGGAAACGTTTTTGGCGTGCGCTTCGAGTTAACACCGTTCAAAGAGCCATGCGTGCCATGCATTTCAGATTTATAACGAAAACGAAACTTCTCTGTTGGCTGCTCCAAGATGTTCAACTGTGCGGTATACTCCGATTTGATGGATACATGTTGATGATGTGACTGCGTAGTTGATGTGGGCAAGGTCGACGTTGTCTGTTGATACTGCATGGCATCGTGCAAATTGATGACAGCTGGATTCATCGTTGTTGCTGTTGTGCCGTAATTCATATTGCCATAAGCACAAATATTAGTGACGCTTTGTAATGTTATAAATTGTGTCTGCTGCAGCTGTTGTTGCGGCGAATTGGGTGGCAAATTTAAATTGGAAAACTCGCTTTGCAAGGCCATTGCGGGCGACAGTGCTGGGGACGGCGGCATTGAGAATGTCGAAGGCGAAAGGTTGCCAACTACGCCGACAGGTCCTGGCGATATAGTGGAATAGCCACTAGTGCTAGCACTTGATGATTCGCTGACGTAGCGCACCTTCTTTTGTGTATCCATATCGTAAATGTCGTTTATCATTTTGATTGTGACTCACGTGATCGACGATTATAATTTCTAGTATCTATTCTATTATTATTTAACTCAAGTTTTTTAACGCCACAATATAAGCTGCTTTAATATTTTCTTGATCACTTGTAACGATTATTGATAATATATTTGTTTAGATTTAAGGTATTTTCAGCGAGATCGAACAAATTGCGTATTTAACTTCGTTCACGTCCGAATACTAAATGACCGCTTCGTCGATTCAGACGAACGAATTGTTGGAATTGGTTCTTCCCCGTGGTTCGCGTCGCTGTTATCGATTGTTTACGCTCGCGTTTATAGGGTATTCGGTTGATGATTCAGCTTTTCGTTTTTATTTACTTTACTTGCTTTTAATTTGTTTTAATTCATGTTTTATTTATTCTGTTTTAGTAGCTTTACGCTGGATGAGAAACAATCCAACTTGATGCACATCATAAACACGAATGTTACTTTGGAAATCTTTGAAAGCATTTTAGATGCTTGCACAGTCAGAATTATGGCGAAACTGGTTTCCCCAGTTTTGAGCTGATAGCAACTTTTTAGTTAATATTCAATAAAGCTTTTTAATAGCCAGTCCAAAGCTTTCTTATCATTTACTTAACCAAAAGTCGTTATTACTTGATTGGCGCACGTCGAAAATTTTTTTAAATGAACACAAAATAGCGCCAGAGATGTGCAAACATATATCGGAATTAAGATCGAAAATGGTTAGGGGAAACGATAAAATCGCATATATAATTAAAAAGTAGCATTTTCACTAACTTGTCGTTACTGAAGCATAATAAAAGTAATCTAAAAGCTTTGATTTAGTATGATTTAAAACTTTATTCGAAATAAAATGACAACTTAATTCGAAAGTAGCATATACTAGAAAAAAACATGAAATTAAATTTGTACGTTACAGCTCATTAATTTCGTTAAAATTGCGCACAATAATAGCAATTACGTCAGGTTGTTCAATTCGACAAAGAATGCAAACATGTGTGCGATCCCGATCTGCTATGGAATTAGGAAGAAAACATTATGCGCCACTGTTTTTGTACACGGCATCTCACCATTTTTTTTTTAATAGATTTGGGGCCTCTAAACATGAAAAATGCAAAAAAACCTTTTTATGATACAGTTTCTTTAAAAATTTTTTTTTAAGTTATTACCACTTTTTTGAAATATACACCCAAAGAAATCTTGTGTTATTATTAACAATATCAGTGTTATTGATTTTGTTTTTAAAAATCTTGAGTTTTTAACGTGATTCTCGTAATAGCAACCAGGTTTTTGTTAATAAAAAATGTACTTAAAAATACAAATTACAACAATGTTTTAAATACAAAGACAAACTTCTCGTTGAATTATGATGAATCATGGTGTCCTGCCAACACAAAAAAAAAACAAATTGGCCATTTCAGCCCTTGAAAGGACTTTGACCGAGCTTCTTATGATCAATTGCTATTAAATGTTTGCACACAATTGACCGATAACTGGACCTACATGTTTTATGCCTACTCCGAACGGCTAAAGTTCATGTTCTCAAGAAGCTTTACATGGCATTATTTACTCTCTGAGGTTTGCCATTGTCTGCTGAGAGGTGGTGACCGATCAGAAAAATTTTTTATTGAAAAAAACTTTTCGCCGCGGCTGGGGATCGAACCCGGGCTCCGAGCATGCCAAGCCACACACTTAACCTGCATGCCACAGTCACCACGCCAACACAGAAATTCTTAATAAAACAACATTGTTTCAATTTATCATCGCAGCCATCTTGACAGCACGAAATATTTATTAAGAAACAAAATTGAAGTTAGAAGAATTTGTATTAGCGTATAACGATTTGATTTGCTGATAAGCAAACTAATGGCAAGAAAATCTATGAGGTAAAAATACATTAAGTACGAAAGAAATAGTTTAGTTTCCTTTTTCAGGTTCTGTTCATACTGTTTTCCAAGCAAACTGAAGAAGCTTGCAACATTGTGTTCCTAAAGACGAGACTTTTAAATACGAAATCAAAGGCTTTGAATTTGTGAAATACATTAAATAAGTGTATAATGAATATATATTGTCAATAAAAATTAATATTTTCTTATGAACAAGATAGGATATGTACAAAAAATTTCGTTTTTTAAATTTTATTCTTGTTAGTCAAACAATAGCTATTGTTAAATCAACTGTTGCTTTGACTCTTGGCTGATACTCTTTTGGTAACAAGAAATCTCGTCAATAACAGGACACCTTCATTTATTAGTAACAATAACATTTTTCATATATACAGTGACATCCCTTGATGTTAAAAACATTTTAGTAGATTGTCAAATCAACTCGACATTGTAGATTGACAACATTCATATCTTTATATTAATGGTATTCCCTTAACGCCTCGGAAACAGCTTAAACCTCGTAAACTGCTTAATTTTAAGAAAATGGGAAATGATGGAAATATTTTGTATGGCGATTTTTTTACGATGTTTAAGCTACAATTTTAGTGCTTAAACAATGTAAAAAAGTTTGGTTAAACTTTCAAGCTGTCAAACTGTCAAAAAGTGTGTGGTGTGTTTTATTATTTATTTTGGCGCTTAATTCATCCCAATTGGCAAGCATAGAAGTGGATAGTGGCAGTGCTTGAAAACGGAAAATAAAAACACTTCGACACATCGTTAGGTGCTCTGTCAGACAGTAAAACTGCTGCAATTGGTATTGGATGAGGCTAAAGATTGCCCGGAAAAGTTTGGAGTAGACAGCTAACTTAGTAAGTAGGCAGTAGGCAGCTAACTCAATTATTCCCATTTCAGAAACCTAGAGCAAACAGATTCTACGAACAAATTTTCGGTCGATTTGTTAATGCATGATGAATAATGAAGTTATATTATTATTAATTTTTTTATTGATCTGATGTTTTTGACATATGCATGACAAATTTATCAGATGTCTAAAGGTGCGTTCCTTTAACAGAGGCTCGGAATTTTACGAGTTTACGAAATGGGAAATTTTGATCGTTAAGGGAATACCATTATTAACAAGATTTCTTGATGGACGTTTATTCACAAGATTCTTGTTCAGCTAAGAACATTTTTTAAATCTACAAGATTTCTTGATGGACGTTTATTCACAAGATTCTTGTTCAGCTAAGAACATTTTTTAAATCTAAAAATTTTTTTTGGGTTTTTAATTGTTTCTATTGGGTTTCTAATAAATTATCATATATTGAAACATGTCTTGTATATTACTTATTTGATTTTTATAATAAAGTCTACCACATTACGCCCATGCAAACTTTTTTTCGATTTTCTTGTCTAGAGTCCCCAAATATGTAAGAAATAATAATGGGATGCCGTGTCAAGAAATTTTTTAATATATTAAAATATTAAAGCTATAACAATCCAATACGCTTTCAATCTGCTTTTTCGGGGAGATTACAATTTCCTGAGCGCCATGATGTAACAATGGATTCGTGAAGAACTTTAAATATAAATCAGAATAACCGAAGAAAAATCGATAAATCGAATTTTCGAGTTATCAATTTTTTAATATAATTTTATTTTAATAAGATCTTCTAAGAAAAATGGCTATATTTTTCTTAAAATGCAACCGATAATAATGGTTACACGCGCTCCACATTGGCAATAAATTATGGTATAAAATATTGCTTACCATAGATATTGCTCATGAAGGCCACTTATTGCTCATGGTATGCAATATATGTTATGCAATATTTCTTGCCATTTATGGTAATGCAGGCTTCAAATCTGCGTTTTTGTGTGCCACACGGCGGCCATTTCCACACAAGTTCGATAGTTAAGAAGCTAGTTTGGCACACAAGTTGGCTTGTTGACAAAAATTTTTGATTTTCTCTGTCCCACAAAGCATAAAAAAAACATTTCTATAGTCATTACGAAACCAGGGTTGTATTGAAACATAAGTGTAGTACTATGTGGAGTACATTTTAATGATTTTAGTACGATATGGGAAGTGTTTCGTACTTTTTGTTTTCTATTTGGTAGTACTCTATGTAAATTGCATACAGTATACGCGATAACTTTGTTTGGATTCAGCAAAAAATTTGTTTCGAATAAAGTAAGCAGGTGTGGAAGACTTGGAGATCATTTTTGCTTTATTTTCCCCACACAAAAATAATTTTATTTCGAAGCAATAAATACTTTTTTAAGAGTACATTTCTACTCTTCTCAAATCTAACCCTGTGTGTGCCAAACAAATTCCGTAATTTGAACGCTCGCTTTGTCGAACACATAAAAGCCGCCATATTGTTTGCCACACAAGTTCCAGATGTGAAGCCCACATAAGCAATGAGCTGTCATTTTTGTCATTATTTACCATCACTAACATAAACAGAAATCTTTGCCGCAAAATTTTAATTAAAGAGTTTGTGTCATAGTTCTTTGTTTGTGATGTTTTTGTCAATGGTCCAAATTTATTCATATTTATTTTATTTTATTTATTTTAAAAATGATATGGTATATCATAGATTGCCCCGTGTTTTAAATTTAATACCTTTTCGTATGTAAAAGTAAAATATTTACCTATATAAAACCGTTTTTTTCAAAAACTACTCTTATTACTGAGTTTTGAAAAGAAAATGATTGGTACCTGAAAACTTATCTTTGGCTTGATATATAATATGTATAAGTTTTTTGAGTTTTAATGGTTTTTAATGATGATGAAATGATTTGCCCTTGTACGGAATGTTGAAAACAAGTTTGAAATGGTATTTATTTGTCAAAACTCTACGAATTTGATCCTCTTAAAAACTTCCACGTGTTTTTTATGTGTATTTTACCACTTGCGAGGTAAAGTTACACTTAAGTCGCCGACAGTAAATAGCTGATTGTATTTTAAAAACAAGTTTGAAATTGTGAAAAAGTTGTACTTAGCTGAGGTTTAACTTAGGTACAACTTAAGTATAGTTGGTGAAACTGGCCGTTGGAGTCCATTACCATCAGACAGAAGTACAGACCGATGGGCAGTAAAAGTAGGTGGTAACATTTATGTGTATGGTGTTCTCCACTTAGACGTATAATAGCAACAACGTATCACTATCAAAACATATGTATATATAACTGAGGAATTATGAATTCTGAAAAGTGTGCGTAGTTACAGGTTAACCACGTCCAACATCATTTAGCTTAATAAAACTATAGGTGTATAACAAATTTAGTGCAGATTTAAAAAAAAAATTTTGCTACATCAAATCAAAGATAAAACTTTAGGCTTTAAAGATAAAAAAAAAATGTTTAACACCTTAATGCTGCAAATATTGTTTTATAAATAATTGTTTAATCAATATTAAAAAGTAAATATAACAGGCCGTCTCTACAGGGCATAGCAAATGCCATCACATACACCAAAGCCTACAAAAATCTTGTGGAGACCGCATATGCCCTGGCATATCTTATGCTTTGAGATAGATGCCATGAATTATCGATCTCATGGCATGAGCAGTCACATTTCTGAATTTCACTGGAACTGAAATTATATTTTATCGGTGCTACGGTACTTTTTGGCAAATTCTCATGCAAGTTCTCATGTTAGTTCTAAGCAAAAATGGGTTTTTAAGTGAAATTGGATGTTGTATTATATTTCAAATAAGTAGTGTCCGACCGAAACCAAAATTTTGGCCGAAATCGAAACTGAAATTCGGCCATTTTTGTAATATTCGGCCGAAATTAAAACCGAAACTAAATGTCTACATGAAATTTTTTTTAATAACATTTTATTTTTTTTAATTTTTTGTTAAAAGCTTTCAAAAACATAAAAATTCAAACAGATTATAATAACGTATATATACGATAAATATTCTTTGAATATTAAAGTTCAACTTTAAAATAATAAATAAAGAGATCATTTTTAATACCACTTTAAGGAACTTTTTAGTATTGAAAGTTAAATAACTTAATATTAAGTCTAAAAAAAGAGCTTGTCTGCACAAAATGAAAAAAATACATTTATCGTTTTGTGCTGGACGCAACTCACACAGTCAATCAAATGACAGCCCAATCAGCCCTTTAGAAATAGTGCTTGGATTAAGCTTACATGCAATACAAAAAGCAAACCTTATCCACTTGCTTTTTGTAATAAACACTTGCCGATGTAATAAATTTCCAAGTTGATTTGTATAACTATTGCGTAAAACACGAAAATCAAGTGATGTACAATAATACTTGGAATGGCTTGCATCAAGTAAGTGTTTTGCAATCATACTTAGAAAACGCTGACAACGGTAATAGTTTTACAACTGTATAAAGTTGTGACGCTCTCATATATACATTAAGGTGCCTCGACTTGTATGAAAAAAAAAGTTCCATTTGTACCCATTTTAAAATGAACCTTGATGTATTCTATGAAGATTCCCAAAATATTTTGGCTATACCAAAATCCGTCAGTGAGCTAAACCATTTTACAAAAACGTCCATAAATCATGTTTTCCGTATATATACTGGCTAGTGTAATATATGTAAATAAATAAAGTATCTCAATTTATAGGCCTGAAAAAGTTCTTTCAATCTGCATCAAAAATTTGTATAAATTTACAATTGGATTAAAGATAATGATGTTTTTCATGATTTTTTTCTTAGTTTTTTAGATGATTTCTAAAAATTCTACATTGAAACAAACGCTTGAAATAAAAAAAATACAGTATTTTGGATTTTGAAAATTTTATTTTAAACTGCACACAAATGGAAAAATAAAATAAGAGCCACACTTTATTAAACAAAGAAAAATGTCAAAAATATATGACAGCCGTGCATACCTTTCCAACGATATCTTGATAACGGCAATCGTATAAGAAATAATAAAGTTATTTGAATTTTTGTGAAAATCATCTAAAAAAAAATGCATGAAAACATCATTATACTTAACCCAATTGCAAATATTTTCAGATTTTGGATGCAGATTGAACGAACTTTTTTAGGCCTATAATTTGAGACAGTTTATTTGTTTACAACTATTACACTAGTTAATATATATACGGAAAACATGATTTTTGGAGGTTTTTGCAAAATGGTTTAGCTCACTGACCGATTTCGGCATAGCCAAAATATTTTGGGAATCATCATAAAATACATCAAGGTTCATTTTAGGATGGGTACAAATGAAACTTTTTTTTTCAGGCACCTTAATATACATACATAAATGTATTTTATTTTCATTTTGTAGCTCAGCAGCCATCAGGCTTACGGCAAGCTGTTAGAGTGTCCGACTCATGTGTGTAGGTTCGCGCGTTCGATCCCTGGTGTAGCAAACACAAACATTTTTGAAGGCATTCAATTTTTCATGTAAATTTGTGCTTCAATTTTAACAAACGAAAATAAAAAATAAGCAAAAATAAAAATGTTCCGGTTGGGAATTGAACCTTGGATGTCCAAATCTCAACAAATCAAATAACAAGTGGCTTACCAACTGAGCCACGGAATAAAAATTTTTCGCGAGTGCTAATTGATTCGTTGAATGTAGCACACTTGGAAATAGCTTATTAAAACACTTATATCCAATTGTAAAAACAACACTTGGATTAAGCTTGAAGTAAGGAATATTATTCCAAGGGTTCACTTTCGTTTATCCTTCAATTACATGTAAGCGTTCTACAATAGTAAATGAAAGCGTTATCTTGAGTCGTTAGCTTGAGTCTTACGTTTGTAAGCTTGTTTGAAGCTTATTCCAAGCTTGTTTGGCTGATTGGGAGGTTTTTGTTCTAATTAACACCATTAAAAATTTGGTGAGTTTCCCTTATTCAAAACTCCATTAAAAATATCGATATCTGGACTTGAAAATAGCTTGCACTGTTGTCTCTAAGTTCGCCGCAATTTAACGCCGTATGATAAATAAAATCATCGGCTTTGAATTATTATGTGACGTTTTTAAAATGTCAAAAGCTTTTTACACAACAGAGCGAATTATTTTAATTGAAATATGAGTAATTGTTTTTATTTACTCACTTATTTGTTTGCACAGCACTTTATATTATTCAATACTAATTCTTTTTTTACTAACCTTGCTTTTACAGCTGCGATATTTCTGATACTTAAATAACGAAAACACGAATAACTTGTTAGATACATGCACTTTGTTTGTAAATGAAGCAGCAGACGCATGTTTACAATTTTTAATTCATAAAAATTTAACTAAATCAACAAAAATTGAGAGTGTCTAGAGCGTAGAGTTGCATGCCGGTGTAGCAACGAATTTTCTTTGCTTAAATTGCTGTAAGCAACTGAGAAAAAAACGTGTATGACCTCCACTCTCACCACCTTTCTACCCACTATAGTGGAAGGAAAAAAAATTAATTAAATACCTCTTTCAACACAACAATAATGATGCTGTCGAAAAACTAAGCAGTTTTAGATAAATTTTTTGGCTTCAGTTGAAAAATATTTAACTTCTTTATATACAAGATTTTCAATGAATATTTATATATTAAATTTCATTCCATTTTATCAACTAAATATAATTGTTTAAAACTCACGTTTATATTATTATATTAACTTCGTTTTTTCTTATTGGGCTGAACAACGTGTTTAGCGCGCAGAACGAACTAGTTAGTGGAAAAATTAATTTACGATCGCTTGCTTTTGTTGACTAATTCGGCGTGGAGAGACAAATTTTATCCATTTTTTTATCCAATTTTAAAAATATTCTCATTCTCATGCTCCCCAGTCGAAGTCAATACCAAGTCATTACCAATGTCATTACCATTTAATTTGACTTTAATAAATACAGGCTATTTTCGGTTGTAGAGGTTATTTCATTTTCATTGTGTTGGTCAAAGAATTGGTTTGAAAAGTGAAATTAGTTTTTGGTAACTATTTATGTAAGGCAAGAAAATATTCTTGGCATTACAAATTTACATACTGACTGCACTGGGTCACTTTTTGCGTGGGGCAAAAAAAAAACACTCATTCGAAAAGAGGCTTACACTGAAAAAAATGTTTAAAAATAATATTTTGGTGATTTGATCTGTACAGAGCTTTGTTGTTTTGCCAACCTGAGGCTGAATTTGCAAATCATCACAAAAGTTAAAAGCTTAGACTTTTGTTTAGAAAATTTAAACTTAATTTATATCAAAAAACCATATAATATTAATATTAATATTATTTCTACAGACTAAGTACTATCGCTTTTTGGAATTGAATGGACACAGAAAATGAACTGAAATCAGAACAACTAACATAAGAGTTTAATCATATTATTTTTAGATTTTAGATTTTTCAATTCACGCAAGCCCATCAACAAATATTTTACAAAAAATTCCATTTTTTCATGGTTCAAAAAAATGAACGAAACAATTTCAACTATGTATCGATATTAAAATAACAAGTCAGATGTACTAAGCGTACAATAGCGAAGAGCTTCTTACATAGAAATTACTTTGTTTAATCTATCATCATCATCATAATCTAAAAATCATGATAACAAAATCAATAAAAATCAATAAAAAATTTTTGTATTATAAAATTTGTATCAACACATTTGTATCAACTTAAAAAAACATTCCTAAAGAAAGGTTCTCATGAAACTCGACCAAAAAACTAAATTATTTTTCTCCATAGATCTCTACACATCTGCACATCATATGAGAATATGTTCCCAAAGCGGTTTCGCCGATAACGTTTGCTTGAAGAAGTTTTTGGATAAAAAGGAACCCATCTTATAAAAATTATACTTGAAAAAATCGTTAGCCAACTCTTATATCACATTTTCTGATAAATCATGCTTATCAAACTGGTCTGCCAATATCTCAAGAACTACTCGACATATACAGAATTCTAAGTAAAAGTGAATAACGACAGAAGAATGAATTCAATGATTACAAAATTGATTCATGAATAAAATGTTCAATAAACATTAAATTTTAAAAAATTGATTTATTATTCATTTGGATTATTCCTTTTTCTTTATTTAGAATAATGTATTCATTTTTTTATTCAAATGAGTGCTATTCATAAAGAATGCAATTCACAAAGAATCGTTGTGCATTTTGCATTCATGCATTCATTTTTAATTCATTATTAATTTTTTGTTCATGAGACAACACTGCAGCTACCCAGTGGAAATTTTAATTCCTTTTAAAATATAAAACAATTAGCCCCAAGCTCGGTAAAGAGACAAAATTAAAAATATATATACTACTTTGGTTGCAAAATTAAAACGAACGAAAGGCATGAATAAAAAATTATTAACGAATAAATGAATATTATATATGTAATTTATAAATTATTTTTGGATTTTTAATTTTGAATCACATGAAAGTGCTGTGCGAGGGAGACTGTTTGTGTACCTTAAAAAAAAGGCAGAAATAATTTTATTTATTAAGAATAAATTATTAAGAAAAATAGCTTCTGGATTGCGCTCCAGTTAATAAATACTTATCAAATATAATATAAATAGGTATGGCAATGGAACATTACAGCAAATCATAAAAATTATATGTTTCCGAAGCATCAATCTTGCTGATTCCCTTATCTTTGCAGTAAACAACTTTTGGCTACACTTTATTGATTGTGGAACATTTTTCGTTTTATTCGTTATTTTTTTTTTACTATTAAGTCTCTTGATTTTTTTCAAAAATAATTAAAATGTAAGTAAATAAGTTAGTAGTTGTAAGTGCTATAAAATAAATTTTAAAATTTAAAAGAAAAATTAAATTCTTTAAAATAAGCTATTTTACAGAAATCTTTTCGAACTTAATTTCAACTAACAAATCTGTCTGACATTATTCGTCACAAAAACAAGCAACTACATTAGTGATTCATGATTCTTATCATGACTGAATTATTGGCATTCCCTATTGCTTAAAAATTTGATAGAAAGTGAGAGAAACAAATCTAGTAAATGTCCGATATTGTATGCAATATATATTATCTGTGGATTAATATTTTTCAAAACTTATATGATGAAATATGTAAACAATATTAAACGATTCATTCTTGTTAAATGTTTTAATGTTAAATAATCTATCCAGCCTCCGCATAGCACCAATGAAAATATTCCATTTTAACGTAGCTAATAATATGTACTTGAAATGTGTGCTGATAAAACAATAACAGAAAATTAAAAAAAAAAATCCATTTGTAATGAGGGCTTAAGAGATACATATAGCTACTTCAGTGCAACAACATGTTTTTTCGCATGTCAGTTGATAAGAAATAAAAGCAGCACGAGATGAAGACGTCAATTTAATTATATTGATGGGGGGCTGTTTTTGTTATTTTGACGTATAATATACGCGCTGTTTATTAGAGTCAAACTTCAATGTTATACTATTGCAGTCATGAATGCTGTGATGCATCTATTAAATGTGGTATGTTTTTCTAGAAATCATAGAAATATATCTACTTATTAATAGAAGAGACAAATTAATGCCACAATTATCAAAGTAAAAGAAAGATATGTAGCGATACTCGCTTATTTAAATAAAATAACTGTTTTTATCTTACTCTAAAACTTTGCTTGCATCCCTATTTTATTCAATTTTATTTCAAATTTTATGAATGTGGTTTAAAAAAAAATCACATTTAATGGGTTTTAGTTTTTCTGCCTATTCACTTTACTCTGTTAATTTGTTCCATGCATTGTATAAAATGATAACAAGAAAATTAATTTAGTTTTCAAATATTACAGTTTTAAAACAACTTTGGCTCAACTCTTATCCTTCATTTTTGTTGAGTGTGTTAAATATTTTTAAACAAATAGCTAAACGGGAACTACATTTTCCAGATTATCAAGAATCTTTTTATGGGGAATTTTTACGTTTAGATGCCATTATCTACAGTACGCCCAAGGACCAACAAAAACAATTTTTTTGTTTTTAAATCATCAGTTTAATCAACTACTTAATCAAAAATTATGGCCGCACAACCATGTTTTTATATTTAAAATTTCCACAAATTTTAATCACTGTCGAGTAGAAACGAAATATTTTATAAACATAACTTCATTTCAATTTAACAAAGTTTGTATGCGAAATTGCATAACATTGCATCAAATTATGTCAATACAAGAAGTATTCAAAAAGTATAGTGTAGAGATTTATTTTGTTAAGCAAACATAAACTTTTTTTCACTCATTTGAGGTTTCTCTCAACAAAATTTTCGTAGTTAATTATTATTCGAACATTTTAAAATGACTAGCATAAAAGTTCAAATTTTATAAAAATAAGTTTTATATAAAATATTTTTTATTAGTTCAACAAAAACAATATATAAGATTTTAAAAGGTTTATTACCTTGTTATAAAACGCATTTTGGTTTGTTTGGTTTTATTTAGGTAGCTAGTTGTGAATATAATTAACAATAACACTGTGACGACAATTAAGATGAAAGTTTATTATGTATCACTTTAAAATGTTGTTTTAATGCTTATTTTAAGCTTAATACTTATTACAAATATGCTGTTCAACACTTTTTATAACACAACACAAGTTATCAGTTGTAAATATTTGAAATCATTCGAAACGCTCGCTTTTTATACAAAAAAGCAGTGAAAATAATCGTGCGTGTCGCAATAACATCCCTGTTTATTGTACACACACTTTTCGTGTTTAAAGGGTTGCGTTGAGTCGAAAAGGTACCAAGATATTCCGTTTTCATAGAAAAATGTATAAAAAAATAAAACAAATTGTTAAACGATTGTTATTTTTGTATTTTTGCTTTGAATTTGATTCAGTATTATAATTAGTGTCCGACCGAATATTCGGTTTCGGTTTCGGCCAGTTTCGGCCCTTTAAGTCAGTTTCGGCATCAATATGGCCGAAACCGAATAACTCTAAACACTAAAAAGTTCCTTAAAGTGGTACTAAAAATGATCTCATTATTTATTATTTTAAAGTTGAACTTAAATATTCAAAGAATATTTATCGTATGTATACGTTATTATTATCTGTTTGAATTGTTTTGTTTTTGACAGCTTTTAATAAAAATTAAAAAAAAAAAATTAAATTTTTTTAAAAACAAATTTGTATGTAGACTTTCAGTTTCGGTTTCGGTTTCGGTTTTGGCCGAATATTACAAAAATGGCCGAAATTCGGTTTCGGTTTCGGTTTCGGCCAAAATTTTGGTTTCGGTCGGACACTAATTATAATGTTCTGTATTATTTTAAAGCGAAAGGAACGCAGCTAATAAGATCATCCAAAAAATATTAGTGGTATTCAATGAACGCCGCGGCCGTATTGGTGATGTAAACAGCGTATGTTCGGTAAGTGTACGGCAACGTAATTTGCAATAACAAAATTGTAAGGGATTAAACATACGCAGTTTACACTACAAAAACGTGGCGTAAATAGAACGTATAGTTCGTATAATGCAGCTGTGGCATTTGCAACTTGTTTTTGGCACTTCAAAAGAATATTTTAAACTTGAATCTAGCTAAAATATGATTAACTTTTGCTACATATAAAAAAGTGCGATAGTTCTAATTAATTTTGAAATGTCAAATGAAGTTTAATACTATTAAATTGGTTTTTATTCATGGTGGGTTCGTAGAAGCACAGCGTAAACTTAGTTATACGCTTCAGTGTATATACGTCGTTCATTGAATACCATTACTGTATTAACATTTACGCGAAATGTGCATTTTTTTTTGTTAATATGAATTTTATTGATTTATATATACATAACAATTGTATAACTTTTAAGTATGTTTTTTCTGCATTTTAATTTAAAAATCCCCCTTTACTCATCTCAAAACTTAAACTTCCTTAACATTACATTTTGCAGCCAAACTTTTAATATAAGTGCACTTAAAATTATTTCGTAACTCAACTCATAATTATCAGCAGTTTCTTTAATCTGAGGTCATTTCACTTTTCAATAGATAGAATTGCCTTCTAAATTAATTAATTCTTAAATTGATAATTAATTAATTTACGTTAGTTTTTCTGTTTACAATTGGGTGTATATTTATTTTCTTATTTTGTATTTCTGGCAAAAATCGACACTGTGCAACACGAAAAAGATGCAACAATTTAAAAAAAAAATGCCACGCGAGGCTTTACCGCGATATAATAAAATAACCCTGAAAGGGTTTTGGAATATTAACTCACGTTTATTTTTTTTTAGCCTGTGCGAAAAGCGACGTAGAGTCAGTCGTTCAATTGGTCACTACTAGTTTCGGCGGATGTTGAACTCTATTTAAGCACATTCAATTCATAAAAAAAAAATTAATTTTACAAAGTTCGGGCAGTAAACTAATGCGATTTTCCAATTTATGTTGAAAAAACAGGCAGCTAAGAAATGGAATAATTTGATTAAAAAATTTAATAAATGCTTTGTTTTATTTTTTAGTGCCACAAAATCAGGACCCTGGTTATAACCATGACTCACTTTGTTGTTGTGATTTAAATCTATGTCTGAATTCACTTCCAGGCACACATTTTATCAACGTTTTTATTCATCTTGACTCCATGTACCCAACACAAGAGAACACTGTAATATTTCTTACTCACTAGCTTTGACGCCCAAATAACGTTCGAAATCACGAGTTAGTTTTAAGTTTCATTCGCGGACTACAACTTATCTGTAAAATAAACGTGTTTTGATCTATATAGGGTAAAGTGACCACAAATGTAACGAAAATTGTTTTGCTAAAAGTATAACTTTTTTGCAGTTCTTGTGTTAATTAGTGTTTATTTGGTTTTGTATATTCATTATAAATAAACAATAAAAGAAGTATATTCTGAAATGTCAGAATTGAATGTGCCTCTGTCAGATTTTAAGTTGCTAGCGGCTGAAAAAGTAAATATTTTTAACATTTTTCAGCCATTGAAAACGACTGTTCTGCATTTTTTGAACTTGTAGCGTACTGCTCACACCAACTAAAAATTAAATAGTTTCGTTTGGTTTAAATTTATTATTAAATATCTTAAATGGATTGCTGATGAAAACAAAATAAGTCCGTTTCTTTTCCAATACTCTGCGAAAATTACGGGCTTATTGTTCCTTGCCCACTTAAAATTGTTTAATGTTTTGTAGTTGTAACAGTAAAGAACAAAACTTGATTTGCATGTGCAAGTTTCTTTAGCAGCAAAACATTAGCAGCGCTGAGCTGAAATTTATGAAACTACAAATGTCTGTCAAACAACAACAAATGTTGTTTATGAAAGAAAATAAGCCTTAAATAAGAATTAAAATTGCAAATTTATTTTATTTAACAGGGTACACCTACATATGCAAATATAAACAGATTTCATGTTTTGTGTTTTATTTTCTAACTTTTTTCTTCATAAATAAAATTCGTACTCTTATTTTTTACTATTTAACTATTTATTGATAGATAGCTGTTGCAGCGAAAAACATTCGTCGCAAGATTTTTGCTGCCGTTTCATGTCGTTCGGTTTTTTCATTGACTGATACATACATACACAAGCATGTTAGAAGAAAACTATTTCAGCGAATAACAACAAAAAACTCACGGAAATATTATTTTCAATTAACTTTTAAACTAAATGGAGTTTGAAAAAACTTCCTAAGGAAACAACCTTCGTTAGGAAGCGTAGAACAGTACAGAAAAATAAATTTTAAGATCGGTCAATCCGTTCGAGAATTTAAGGTCTCTAAACAGCTTCAAGCAACCTGTTCCATGGGAGCTTCGCTCGCACGCTCAAATAAGTTATTATAATAAAATTAATATAATTATGATTTAAAGGCTGTCAAGGACAGGCATACTAAAAATCTACTCATGTAGTTTTACAAAAAATAGTACTTTTATTGCTACACTAGCATTGAAATCATTGCAACACTGCCCGGTTCGGCTTCGATAGTTGTCAATTTGACGTAAAATCGCTTGTGATTTTTTTTGTGATTGATGAACGCGTTTGCAATTTTTATTTGTGGATTTTGTGTACAAAATAAGCGAAAATAATTAAATAAGAATTAAAATATTACTATTCGACACCAAATAATGGCAGACGATGCGAATGAGGATAGTTGGTTGTACGGCACATCGAATCCTGACTCGACTACAAATGAGGAAGAGCGCGTTGCCGCTGACGGTGCTGCGCCACTGCTCGAAATTAAAGTGGAGTTGGAGAATGAAGCGGCCGCATTAACTGGCTCGCCGAAAAGCTTTGACCATGCGGAAAATCCTGACATGTCTGCAGAGCGGACGCCTCCCGAAGATGATCACTTGGAGGCTTATGGGGAATTTGAGGATCCGGCGCATGAAATGGAAGAAGATGAGGAAGCAGCAGCTATAGCAGATACTACCGATACTATGGCGGACGAAGCTGACGATTTGGGAGTTCGAGATCAAGTAAGCATTGCAATTTGATTGAAAAAGTTTTGTTGATAATTTTTATTTATGAACAGCACAGAGCCATCGGTGCTTCGCCGGGTTCTGACGATGATGATGAGGATGAGTCCGATGATGATATAAATGTTGTCATTGGCGATATAAAGGCTGCGCCCGGCACGTTCAACATTAAACAACGTTCGAATCTTTTGGCGGGGAGCACTGTTGCAGGGCAAGAAAAGCAGAAATCCACTCAAGGTGGTAAGTTTAACATTGAAGAGTTTGAAAGTGTGGGCACAATAAATGGAGTGCCAGCGCATGAGTTCAGCATTGATTCGTTAGATGAAAAACCGTGGCGCAAGCCAGGTGCCGATATCACAGATTACTTCAATTATGGCTTTAATGAAGAGACTTGGCGCGCTTATTGCGAACGTCAGAAACGTTTTCGTGTTGTCGAAAGCGGCGTTGGCCTTGCAAGCCTTACAGCAAATCTAAACCAGTCAAGTGAACGCCATCACCATGAAAACGCACAAGGCGGTGGTCCTCCAATGGGTATGATGTCTCTTGGAGGCGCAGCCATGGGCCCATTAGGTCATATGGACATACATCAAATGCCACCACCTGGTATGATGCCAAGTCATCATCCACATCGCCCTATGATGGGTCCACGTGGACCACGCCCGGGCTTAGCACCGCCTGGTCCTAACACTAAAGAAAATGCTATTCAGGTTATGACAGCAGAGTGCCGCGAATATTCACGACCCGGAGGCATTGGACAAATTCCACCAAACTTTGGACCACCTGTGCCAATAGAAGAGCCATTTTTTCCAGAGCCAGATCCGTTCGACTATGGTTACGAGCCGACGCAAGAGTCACAATGGATGAATGAAAGTAAGGGTTGGGTACCTTCGGGTATTAAAGAATTAACGCCAGGACCGGTGATGGCTCCACCGCCAGGTGTTGTGCCAGGTATGCCACCAACTGTCATGGGCGTACCACCGCCACAAATGAGTGGACCACCACCGCATGTAGGAGGTCCTGTTATGCGTGGACCACCTATGATGGGAGGAATGCCGCCTAATTTGAGTAAGTTTAATCAAACGTATTATCCGTTGTGACTTGTATAACAGCTTCTTTTACAGATATGGGTCCGCCACCAGGCATGGGCATGATGATGGGTCCTGTTGGACCACCAATGCGTATGCCAATGGGTCCATCACGCATGATGGTTGGTCCACCAAATTCACGCAGTCCGCTCATGGACCGAGAAAAGCACGAACGCGATCGTGAACGTGGTGAACGAGAGCGTGACCGAGACCGTGATCGCGATCGAGATCGTGAACGTGACCGAGATCGCGAACGCCGTGAGGAAAGAGATCGTGATCGAGACCGTGATCGTGACCGCGATCACAGAGACCGTGACTACGAGCGTAATGATCGTAGGGATTACGATCGTAAAGATCGTGATAGAGAAAGAGAACGTGATGTGGAAAGAGAACGCGGCGAACGTGAAAAGGTTGAAAAAATTGAGGTGAGCCAGATAAAAACAATTTGGAAAGATAATCAACTAATTTTTATGAACCAACAGCTGATACAGGAGGTGGAACGGCCGGATGAAGATCGCGAACGCAGAAGACGAGAACGTGAACGCGAAAGAGAGCGTGAAAGGTAATATCGAAATGTTTTGAAAATGATATAAAATATAAAATACACTCCGATTCAGATCCCGTCGAGAGCGTTCACGCAGCCGTGAAAAGACATCGCGCCGCCGCTCTAAGTCACGTGAAAAGGAACGCGACAAGGAGCGTGAGAAGGACAAAGATCGCGACAAAGAACGTGACAAGGATCGTGAAAAGGAGCGCGAGAAGGAAGGCGAAAAAGAACGCGACAAAGAACGAGACAAGGATCGTGAAAAAGAGCGGCACAAAGATCGCGAATCACGCTCTAGCAAAACAAGTCGTAGCGAAAAGAAAAAGCATCGCAAAGACAAGGAAGAGGAAGAATAATGATAAAAAAAATGAAACCACGCAAAAACTTATTCCAAGTCATACTGATTTAAATTTTAAAATGTTGTATCGCAATTATACCGAAAAACTAAACATTAAATCAATTAAAAGTTTTTGTAAAATAAAGGCAAAAATGTTAAATAAGAAATAGCAATTTTAAAGAATTTAACTGAATAAAATTAAATAAGTTTTTTGATCGTAATGACGTGATCAACAAAATTGCAACAAAACTTAACAATTTCAACAGTTTTTCATATTTATAACGTCACTTTATTATTTAAGTTGTATAAAGTCGAATAAAATGAAACAAACCACAAATAAAATAAAGTTTAATTATTCGGATCAAAGAAAAAAATATGTAAGCTACAACAAAGAGTTTCATAGCTTTAAGCAAAGGCTGTATTTAAAAATAAACGTTTAAAATAATACATTGCATACAACGATCACCATGTGAAGGGGAGCGCATGCTGCGTTAAATACTTTAAAAACTAAGCCTTTATTAACATTAAAACTAATTCTAATTTTTATCGTCGCCTTCAATAACAGGCAATTCTTTCTCTAATTCAGCTCGTTTCTTTTGCTCTAGCTTTGTCTCCACGGCCTCCAAACGTTTGGTCATTGCAGTCAATGAATCCATTAAACCAGTTTGTATTTCACCGTAACGCTTCATTGCCAGTATCAGACTCTCTTCTATCAGTTCACTCTGTTGAGCAAATTCGTTATTATCTTCGGCAACCTGCTTGAGCTTATCGGTGCACTCGCCCGGAATGTTGCGAAAATATTCAGCGCCCAGCGTTGGTTCAAGCTGCCTTATCTCTGCCAATTGCTCAAACTGTGTATGCAGATCAGGTGCAATAGCATTGAGATAGACTTCTTTTGAACGTACTTGCTGCTGTTCATCCACATAGTTGGGATCTAGATATTTTTCCAACTCATCGGCTCGTTGTATTGCTTTTGATACAGGTTCACGATCGGCAATAGCTCCGTTGAGTAATGTATTGGCCGAAATTAATGAATCAATAATAGTCTCGGGTGTAGCAGCAGTTGCAGCGCTGGCTGCAGGTGCGCTGGCACTTTCTTCACATTGTTTTTCTCCACCACTGCCAACATCAAGATTGGGGCCAAGGATGCGACTTAAGCTGTCGATGCGTTTTTCTAATATATCTAGTGCTTCCATAGTGTATATATGAAGGAATTATAATTTTTATTAAAATCTCTTGCAGTGATGTCAACAAATCTAGTCTTTGTGGAAGAAACCAAAGTTATCTTTGGAAGAAACGTCAAAATATTTTTATTTCTTTTTGCGTGGTGAAATAAATTATATATTTGAACTTTTCACACGTACTGTAGGAAAATCGATTTTCGATAAAATGGCGGATTTATCTTAACCATAGTTTACACTAGGCAGTACCATAGATAGAATTAGATATAGATATAGATAGATATAGATACAATCACATTACGGCCTAAATTACTTAATTTGTCGTAAATTACTTTCATAAATCAACTGCGTTCATATTTGATTTAGGAAAGGCTGCATTTATTTTTAAATTTCCATGATAACTCGCGGCACGATTACGATTTCCGGGGCGCCGCGGCTTAACTGTGTTTTCTGTAGTGGCATTCTCAAACGCGTTAACGATACTTGTGTTATCGTTAACTGGCCCTTAACGACACTTGTCTTTAAGTGGTATTGTCAACATCTTAGCTAGCAATTTTTGTCCTTTACTTTGACAGTTCGTTAACGTTATTTGTTGCAAGCTTAACCATGTTTAAAGAGGTGCCGCTAACTGAAACAACAATAACGTTAAGTAACTTTTGCGTGAAATTTTTCTTTTTTTGGCCAAATTTTCGATTGCTGTAAGCGACGTTTGCTGCTTAGATTGTGAATATACCGTTTTAACAATTTTGTCACCAAGTGCTGTTTTGAGAATACTACATTCGTTATTGCGGCACGATTACGATTTCCGGGGCGCCGCGATTTGAAGATGTTTTCTGGTAGAAAACAACAAAAAAACATGATTCGCCGAACAAAAAATCGATAACTCTATTAGTTATCGAGTTATCGATTTTTTTAAAAAAATTTTTTGTTAAAAGATCTGTTCAAAAAAACATCTATATCTTTGTCGCTACTCAATGGATCTTTAAGATTGATATGTCATTTCAAAGGTCATTAAATGACCTTTCAAATATATTTATTATAAATATCATTGCTATAATATTTTTAATTTTATAAGCGAATTTATTCCAAAGTTGAATTATTTAAATAAAAGAACCGTTATTTTATAAAAAATTTACGTTATTAAGTTACTAAAAATATATATTTTTTAAAAAGCTTACAGTTAGACCTTTTGTTTGACATACTAATAAAATATACATTTTTTATTTAATTTTACACTATATTACATAAAATTTAAATTTTCCAAGTGTTTTCTTTGTTAAAAAATCTGTTCACAAAATTTTCTATATCTTTGCCGATATCCAATGGATCTTAAAGATTGACATGCTATTCGAAAGGTAATTAAATGCCTTTTCAACGATATATAATACAAATATAATTTCAAAAATGTTTTTAAATTTATAAGCGAATATATATTAGATTTGAATTTTTTGATTAAAGGAACCGTTTTTTTCTGCAAAATTTTCGTTTTTAAGGTACTTAAAATATATATTTTTTGATAAGCTGAAAGTTTTACCTTTTTTTCGATAGATAAAAATATTTATTTTTTTATTAACTGATCGACCAAAAAATACAAATTTTTTTCACTGACTCGAAAATCCCGTTAATTCATATAAATATTGTATTGTAATGGCGATATTGGTAAATATGGAGTAAGAAAGAAAAACATCTAAGGTAAATATGAGTGAAATAAGCAATTTTCCGTACAAGGGCAAATCATTGTATCATAAAAAACACGACAAAAAGTCAAATAAATTATATATATTATATACCAAATGAAAGATAAATATTCAAGCTTTAATAATTTACTCTTTATAATTCATAGTAATAAAGGTAATTTTTGAGAAAATAACGGTTTTATGTAAGAAAATATATTTGTATTGCATAAAAATACCTATAAAATACAAAGTACTCAACAGATTTCATTAATTTAAAATTTTTCTAAAAGCCTTACATATAACCTTTTAAATTTTATCTTAATCATTAATATCGGTTATATATTAAGAATAATACAGCCGGTTTTCTTCATAGACCTTATAGCAAAAAAACATTTTAAAAAAATCGATAACTCGGAAACAAATCGATAACACAACATTTCTTTTGGCTATTCTTATTTTTATTAAGAGTACTCTTTGAAACCATCGTCAAATCGCGGCGCCCCGGAAATCGTAATCTCCCCGTTATTGCTAACTGCAAACGTCGTTAGTTAACCATAACTATTCGTATCGATAACGCTTTTGAGAATTCCATTGCTGGTAGAAAATCATGATCCGCCAAACAAAAAAAATCGATAACTCGTATCGCGTTATCAGTTTTTACAATTTTTTTTAAAAAAGTAAAAAAAACATCTATCAAAAAAACCATCTTCTCAATGTATCTTTAAGATTGATATGTCATTTGAAAGGTCATTAAATGACCTTTCAAATATATTTATTACAAATATCATTGCTATAATCTTTTTAGTATTATAAGCGAATTTAATTCAAAGTTTAATTTTTTAATAAAAACAATCGTTATTTTCTAAAATATTTACGTTATTAAGTTACTAAAAATATATTTTTTTTGAAAAGCTTACAGTTAGAGCTTTTGCTTGATATATATAAATATACATTTTTTTTCATGTTACACTATATTACTTAAAATTAAAATTTTCCAATTTTTTTGTTTGTTAAAAATCTGGTCAAAAAATTTATCCGGTATACCGGATATCCGGCTTAATTAACTATTACAGTTTTTTATTGATGATATTGGTCGTGGCTTTGATTGGGTTAATGCTGAGAAAGTGTAAAAAAGCTGTAGTAGCTGACCTTTAGTGTAATTGCATATGAAACTGGTATATTAATATGAGGTTCTAGATGATTGTGCTATGATTGCAGCGTGTCGAATTAGAAATATATTTAGTTTGTTAACAACGAGCTAATGGACCCACTTTCGGTACAAGGGCAAATCATTGTATCATAAAAAACACCACAAAAAGTAAAATAAATCATGTATATTGTATACCAAATGAGAAATAAATTTTCAAGCTTTAATAATTTACTCTTTATAATTCATAGCAATAAATGTAATTTTTGAGAAAATAACGGTTTTGTGTAAGAAAATATTTTTATTGCATATAAATACCAAAGTAATCAACAGATTTCGTTTTTTTCGAAAAGCCTTATATATAGCCTTTTAAATAATACCTTAATCATTAATATCGGTTATATATTAAGAATAATATAACCAATATTCTTCATAGACCCTATAACAAAAAAAAAGAAATATCGATAACTCGAAAAAAACCGACTTATTATAGACATAATTTTTGCATAAATTAAGAAAAAATCAGGAATGAGCCATAAATGACGATAGTGTGAACATGGTATAACTCTTCGCAATGCAGCGTAGGTAGAGTTATATATCGAATATAACTCAATGCTGTGCTACGTTGCGTTACGATTTCGATATATATGAGCAATACATATCAAAATCGTAGGAAAAAGTTGCCTTGCGTTGAGTTCTGTGGCAAATAAAACTCTTCTTAAGCCTGGTTTTCACTAGGTCAGTTTTCAATGACAAATGTTGTCAATCTAATGGAAACGTATTGTTATTTAGTTTGTTGTCATATATGACTACTGATAGTCATATAAAATCACAAACAAGTGAGAACAGATCATTTTTGATTGCCAATCAGTATATCATTGAATGACAAAAAAAAAATCGAAATGCCAGCATGTTGGCATTTTGTGTCAATTGTTGCCTGAAACAGCTTATTTTAATTTTATTGTTTCAGTTGCGTATGATATTTTTGTTGATATTTTTGTTGAAAATGTAGGAATAAAAAGTTAACCGTAGGCAGCCTTGAAGCCACCGGAGGATAAAATTATAACAACGCCACCTCTACCCGTTATTGGCGGAGTTGCTTTCAACTCGCAGCTGGAATTGCTTTCAAAAACGCTGTTGCCGCTGAATGAGTACCCAAAGGCACTCTGTCGACGAGACACCAGTGGTATGGAGCGTATCTCCATGTGGTCTCACATAAAGCGTTGTGATTTTCTTATCCTCCGGTGGTTCCAAGGTGGCAACAAAGTTACACGTTTTATAACTTTGTCCGCTTCTGGTTCATTGCTTTGCGATTCTATAATTTCAAAAATCATTTCAAATAACAACGAACGTGAAAACAGTATGGCAATCATTTGACACATAAATTCCACGTCAGTCTTTGACATTAGATTTTATATCAGTTTTTGGGTTGTAATGAAAACGAATTTGACGTCATATGATTTAAATACCTACTGACATCAGTGATTGTTGTCATTGAAATTGACCTAGTGAAAACCAGGCTTTAGGCCTTTTCCTCACGGAGCAATGGAAAAGTAATGCAATTGCAACACAATTGTTTAAAAAGTTTCAAACCACTGCAATTCAAAACATAATTGCAACCTATGCTTTCAGGAGAGCAACCCATGTTGCAACGCAACATTGATTATTTTTATTGAAATAGGCATAATTTTACCTAAGGGCCCAAAAAAAAAATCAAGCGGCGTGGGCCCCAAAGTACAATTTTTCCTTTTCTTTTACTATACGCGAAAAAACAAACGGCAAAAAAGATTTGGGTCCATCCGTACATTAAAAAATAACATAAACAGCAGATTTTTCGGGGCAATAAAAGAGCTGCAACAAAGTGATGCTAAATTTTGAGCATTGTACAGAATGACCAAAGAAAAAACATAACAAGTTGGTGATATAAAGTGCAGCATGCTGCGTTGCATAAAATTTATCGCAAACATATTGCCAACTAGTTTTGAAAAAGTTGCTCCATGTGAAGGTTTCGGTATAGTAACATGGGTTAGCAACATTTGTTGCAATTGCATTACTTTTGAATTGCTCCGTGAGGAAATGGCCTTACTCTGCGTTACGCAGCAATACGTTTGCATAACTGGACCTTAACCTGATACAATAGCTGCGTTTTCTTCTTTTTATGAAATATGTTATGAATTAAAAGTCAGTTCTATCAAAACGCTACAGAATGCATACATATTTGATGGTTGGAGTTTTTCAACACGTTATAAAAAAATTTCACCGGTTTATAACGCGTAACGAATTGACAGAAAAAACTGAATGAACAATTTGAAAAAAATATTTACGGCCGGTTTGTTCGTGGAGTTACAAATATAAAACTTATTCTGTAACTCTTTTTGTGACTAAATCGGTTTGTTCGCCATCTAGAACTCGTTATATATCAAATTGAAACGAACTTTAAACCTCGTTATAAATAAAAATTCAGCTGTGCTAAAACACAACAAAACGTGTTTTAAATTTGTATCGAGTTTTATAGCCTGGTAATGAATAAAACGTCAGTTCTATCAAAACGCTACAAAATGTATGCATATTTGATGCTTTGACTTTTTCACCACGTTATAAAAGCATTTCACCAGCTTATTACGCATTACAAATCGACAGAAAATATTTAGGTTTTTCACAACTTGAAATAAGCAGTTGTATTATTGTATTCATATTTTCGTCTTATTCACATTGTTTTTGTTTTCTATTTGAAAGATAAAACAAACGTAGGAGCTCAAAAAATAATTTGCTTTCTTTCAAATAGAAAACAAAAACAATGTGAATATGATTAAAATTCGAATTCATTGATATTTGAGTTGTGAAAAACCTAATTGTATAAACAAATTGAAAAAAATTATGACGTGTTATAAAGAAGTTTTATTTTATAGCTAGTTTTAGATATAACGCGTTATAAACAAATTTAAAGCTCTGTGAACAAACCGGCCGTTAGTGTTATAAAAAAGTGTTTTTTTGATAACCGGTTTTAGATATAACGCGTTATAAGCAAATTTATAACTTTGTGAACAAACCGGCCGTTAGGAAAAAGCTAGTTTGGTATAGAAAACTACATATTCTTAATCAGCGTCACCTACTGAGTCAATATAACCCTATTTGTGCTGAACTTAATGTGCAGCGGGTTAAAAAATATAAAGTTATTTGAACAGAAAAAGAAAAAAATATATTGAACTGAACTATTAATAGCCTTTCCATAAAATAGTGCACGCTTGGCTTTAACGATTGAGTCTTATGTGGCTTTCACATCTGGAACTCGAGTGGCAAACAATATGGCGGCTTGTATGTGTTCGAGAAAGTGAGCGTTTAAACTACGGAATTTGTTTGGCACACACAGGGTTATATTTGAGAACAGTAGAAATGTACTCTTAAAAAAGTATTTATTGCTTCGAAATAAAATTATTTTTGTTACTTTTTTCGAAACAAATTTTTTACTGAATCCACATAGTAGTACACTAATGTTTCAATACAACCCTGGTATCGTAATTGCTATAGAAATGTTTTTTTTTTTGCAACTAGTGTGCCAAACTGGCGAACTAGCTTCTTAACTATCGAGCTTGTGTGGAAATGGCCGCCGTGTGGCACACAAGATGCAGATTTGAAGCCTGCATTAATTCACCACTACGAAAATGTTAGTTTAAGGTATTTTATCGATAACCGTCAAATAAGTTTTTTCCATCTTTTATTATCAGGTTAAAAATGTTCAATTTGTAAAAAAACAAATTTTATAAAATGCCTCTGGAGTCGACTGAAGACAAAAAACTAGTGGAAGCGTAAGATGAAGGAATATTATTAACAAATTCATTTTAAACATAATTCATTGTAGATCATTAAGCATCCCATTTGCGACCAGTACTGAGGCTGAAATCGCCTACAAAGTACTGAGTGTGGATAACGAGCCGCGCCGTAACTTCGTTGAAAAGAACTTAACACTGAATTGTGATCATCTACTGGTGCACTTTAAAGCTGACCAGGTGAAAAATCTTCGTACAGCCATCACATCATTCTTCGAGGCATTGTTGCTTTGCACAGACACGTTAAGAGAATTTGGTACACAGGATGCCGGAACACACACCGGCACCAACTCCGCATAGAGCTATCTATGGTTTCGCATTCTACTTACTCTTTCTCACACTCTCCATTGTTTACATGCTCTGGGCGTTGCTACCAACCGAACAACTGGGCGGCTATTTACATCTTAGCTATTTACCTGACAAATATTTCGCACTCTGCCTGCCAATGCTTGCGCTGTGTGGACTATTCTTTTTTATATTCCTGATATATCCCGCAATTAGCTTATCTATGACACCAAATGTAGATGATTTAGCATCGGTAGTGGACACTAAATTAGCGTTACGTAATAACTCTTCCAACAAACTTTCCGGCTGTTTATGGGAACAGTTAAAATCCTGCACAGATCATGCATCTGAACAAACTATGGCCGATGAGCATCTGAACTGTCAGGACTGTGAGATGTGCCATGTGACACATAAACGCAGCAATGTTCCACCAATAGCGACGCTGCATTTCATGGACTTAAGTGAGATGAATAAAGATTTTTTTTAGTTGATAATATAATTGAGAATTCAGTTTTCTTTACATTATACAAAAAATTAAACTGACACTCAAATTTATTTTCTGCGCGTGCGTACTGTTGTCCAACCATCCTCTGGCTCCACGAATGTATCTTCTTGTTTCTTGCGTGTTTGTGAACGGGTCATACGACTACAGCTTGGCTTTTCCTCATCATCTTCCTCATCCAGTTCCATGCCGTCTTCATCGCTACCATCTTCTCCATCTTCATCACTTGAAGAATCTGCATCAATGGGTGTGTATGTTATTTTGACATCTGGACGCAGCCAATCTTTGCCTTGCGGCAGTTTGCTAAGTTCGGCCTCTATTTGTGCGTAATTCCCTTCTAGGCTCATTTGTTTGTAGCGCAGTAGATTTTCACAGATTTCTTCCATTGAAAATCACAGTCCAATTCAGTTAATCAGTACGGTTGCAGTAAAAGTTACAAACAAATCTCACCTGGTATGGAATTATCATCGCACAGCGTATTAAATTCCTGGTCCATTAGATCTTCCACCACATCTTGCAGTTCTCCACGTGTTATATTTTCATTGCCAATGCAGTACTGATAGGTGTAGTCCATGATCTGTATGGCCACCTGAAAGGATATATAAAATGCAATATAGTAATCAACTCGAATATATATTACTTTACTTGTTGTCCATTACGTCCACCCATGCCATGTTCCACAGCTAGACGTAAGTTTTGCCAGTTATTAAAGATTTTCTCAACAATTAACCGAAAGTTTTTATGGAAATCTGTTTGTGCCATGCTAATCGAGGTTTTGTTTGGGCAAAAAGAATCACCTGTTAAACTGACGTTTAATTTTCCACGTTATATAAACCCACCACAGAATAGAGCAGGGCGGTATTTGTTAATTTCCATGAAATTATCGATAATAATCAACTTGAAAGAGCCAGCACACATTATACTACGTTCACATTACGGCATAAATAACTAAATTACTTCACTAATGGCTAATTTCTTCACAGAATATTAGCGCTAAACCATGGATTAGTCTAATTTTAAACCACGAATTAGTCGAATTTTAAGCCACGGATTAGTGAAAATGTATTTCTTAACCGAGTATTAAGGTGCTAAAACTCCAATTTAGAACTCGGTACCAGCAAAACTTGACTAGCTGAACTACCGAAATCGAAGGTCTAGGGCTATTAATCCGCGAATTAGGACGATTTGCTTTTCTTCAACACATAAAAGAAAAATTTAACTCGTTGTGCACCCTTGGTTGCAAGTTGTTTTTACTTTTTTATCAAAAAATAAAATTTACTTCTATTTTTATAAAAGAATAAAAAAAAAAAATTGGCTTTCAGCCCTTGAAAGGACTTTGACCGAGCTTCTTATGATCAATTGTGTTGTGTGTGTTATTAAATGTTTGCACACAATTAACCGAGAACTGGACCTACATGTTTTATGCCGACTCCGAACGGCTAAAGTTCATGTTCTCAAGAAGCGTTACATGGCATTATTTACTCTCTGAGGTTTGCCATTGTCTGCAGAGAGGTGGTGACCAATCAGAAAAATTTTTTTATTGAAAAAACTTTTCGTCGCGACTGGGGATCGAACTCGGGCTCCGAGCGTGCTAAGCCACACACTTAACCTGCACACCACGGTCACCACGGTCATAAAAGAATGCAAAGTATGAAACTTGTCAAGTGAAAACTATACTGATATGTTTCTTTATTACACAATTCAGTGAAGAATAAATTAACCTAAACCTGATAGGTCATTGTATATTAACTCGAAGAATAAGAAGGAGTGGAGATAATTGGATGAAACTTGGAACACATGGTCATATGGAGCCAGGGATCTGCACTATTGAATATTTTTGGATCCGCCTACGGACATGCCTAACTCCCATACAACGTAAAAATTGAAAGCTGCATAAATAAGCTCATAATTACCCTACAGCAATGAAATTTGGTATGTATGTGTTTTGTATCAACACAAAGAAGTCTTCAAAATGGATGTCATGGACACGACTACCCCCATACAACCCAAAAAGCTTAAAACTCAATAAATATTTTTATATATGTCATAGAGAGATCAAATTTGGTATGTATGTATATTATGCCAAAACTATGGTAAATTTTTAATCAACATTTAAATGCATATAAAATATAAGCTTCATCCGCATACGGACACGCCCATTTTCAATAACATTTAGGGAATTCATCGAACTGTGAGCACCTCTTTTTGTGTTTTGGAGCTAAATTGTAAAAATAGTTTTCAAAAATTTGAAATTTGTTCATAAACATGCCTCGAATGAACGGAAACGAAGAATTATGAAAAAATGTACTTACTTCTTCGACGATCCATTCTTCTTTCATTTTTTGCAACGAAATTAAATCAGCTGATTAGTGATACCACATTAACACAAAATAAAGATATGAGCAGAAGTGAGATAACTTTAGCAACAAGTGGTACCTCAAGTTTGTACGTAAAATAAAAACAATCAAAGTTAACACGTGCTAAAATGTTCGAAAGTTAATAGACGGTAAAGTTAACAGAGCAGATAATACAGAACTGGGTTTTTCATAATACAGAGGTTTAGAGTATTTCATAGTCGGCCTGGACCGACTTTAGACTTTCTTTACTTGTTTTATTTATATTTCTAAATAACTATGTATGTATTTGTAATGAATTAATTTGTTGAATACATTTTTTTTTAACTAGTTGCGAAAAATGTAGTCGAAATTTTGAAAAATATTCGAGTAATCGCTTACTGATTTTTGTTTTTGAGGTTACAACATATACTGCTTAGCCAAAAAATTTTGTTGGTTTACTACTGCTTATCCTGAAAATTAAATGTTTTTGGAGTTTTCCAAATTATATTAAAATTATTTTACTTTGTAAAAATTAGCAGTTGAAACCGACTACCAAAATATCTCAATGAATTCGTCACTACAAATGAGTTTTGACAACCAGATATTAAAACATTTTTACATTGGTTTACAGCCAATCGAAGTGTTAGCGCTTAATACTCAGTCTTTAAACTGAACTGCCGATCAAGAATTTGAAGAAATGAATTTATACGAAAGAATGAATAGTGAAAATGAGTTCACATTTTTACAGCTCTGGTCTGCGTATATGAAATTAACATGACTGCACCATTCAATTTTTCGTAAAATTAATTTTTGAGCATATGTCACACAAACAGCTAATTCGAATTGCTCGTATGGATTTCTAATTGACAAATGATTTTGACAGGCTTATTTACGCAATAGGTGTTAAATTTGATTTTACACAAATCGTTTGTAAAAGTTAAAAAATTTATGTTGTTGGTTTGTCGAAGTAATCTAGTGGCTTCGAGAATTTTTAAAGAAAATAATCAAGGTGCTTCAAATCACATGATATTGGAGTATTTTTTGATAAAAACTACACTGAAAGTTTGCAATCTGACGTTCACAGTGTTCGAACAAACTTAGATTCTTTTTCATTCGGGAACTGTTGCTTTTCTAAAAAATCAAGGTTTGGAACATTGGTTTACTAAAAAATCACAACGATTTCTTCGTGATTAATTGTTCGTTTGTTCGTGCACACTGATCACCCGCTGGCAATTACGTTGGCAGAAATAATTGTCTGAAGTTTATACTAACTTTAAAGTTTTGTTAAATGTCATCCCTGAGTTGAGACCCTTGACTAGTTCAACAAATTTATCGAAAAAACTCACCACTCAATGGTATGAAAGTTTTGTTTATATTTTTAAGCGCGTTCAATACATTTTTAACTTTTAAGCTTCACACTATAATTAATTTGATATAATTTATTTAAAAACATAATGACCGAAGCTGAAACAGAACAGTTTAACTTAAGTGCAGATGAAGATGATGAAGAGCTGATAACGGCGCAAAAGGTTTGAATTTGTTGAGTGCTCAGAGTTCAAATTTGACACTTTTTGCTTTTAGGTGCTTGAAAATTTGGAAAATGCATGGAGCAACGAAATCTTTGCTCCCGAAATATTGCCTCATCAGACAGACATGCTAGAGCTGATGTTGGGACAGGTTTCGCACATGGAGGAGAACATGAAGGAATTGGACAAGAATGACTTTCGTTTTGTGGCACATCAAATGGAACTAGAACGCATACGGTACATAATGGCCAGCTACCTGCGGTGTCGCGTGCAAAAAATTGAAACCTATACGCGACACATACTTAACGAAGAGGCATCGCGCGATGAAGACACAAAACGATTGTCGCCGGAAGAGACCAAATTTGCGCAAGAATATTTGGAGAGTTCGGAGCAGTATTTTCAACAGGTGGCGCTTAAGTATATGCCGAATATGCAGCGTGCGGAGGCAGAGCAACGTATTGTACGTCCCAATTTAATGAGCCATGTGTTCATCAAGGCGAACGTTTCTGGTGAGTTGAAAAAGAATTATGCACTATATTTTTGATAATTTATACCTTAAATTTTTTTGCAGTGCCTGCTGTTGTGGTCGGTGTGGATGATGAGGAGGTAGATTTGGCTGCTGGCTCACAGCATATTATACCCTACCAATTAGTTGCAGATTTAATACAGAAAAATCAGGCGCAGCTTATATAATAGTTTTATGAAATAGTTTAATTTAAAAAAGTTTACTTGAATTATTTTTAAATTCTTGTCAACTCTCTGCTCTGATCTTTATGCTTCCCACTCTCAACACTGTCTGTAGCACTGCTTAACGTATTGAACATAACACGCTTGCGTGGCACTGGAACTGGCGCTATTTGATCATCGATTGGCTTGCGAATAGGTGAGCTTAATACACGCTCTAGACGTTGCCTTAACGCAGTGGCAGAGTCATCGCTTTTAATGTCTGCAATCTTTAGTGGCGTTGATGTATTTGGTTCTGGCTCCAACTCTATATCTGTTTCAAAGCTCTCGTCCAGTTCACGATCGAAATGGCGCAGTTTTTGTATTGCTGCCGTGCTCGGTGGTCGCTGTGGTTGAGTTTTTCGTAGCATTGCTTCAGCGTTTTCGGGCAACTTCGTGGAGCAAAGTTTATCAACAAATTTTCGAATTCTATTGCGTGTTGCACTAAAGTTGGGATATTTCTATTTAAATTAATGATTAATATGCTAATATTTAAATGTTATTTTTCGTTAATTGTACAGACTTGTTTTAGTTTGGTTCTGCGCTCCGTCAGTTCTGTATTAAACTTGTTGAAGGTAGCTCTCGAAATGCTTGTGCTTTTTGCATCACAGCCAAGTGAACCAAGTCTACGACTGCTCAATTTCTTGGCATCCTTTCGCGTAAATTTAATTGGTGAGGGTTGTTGTCTGTAACATACATTGTATAGTTTTATAGATGTCATTAACGGCATTAAGTTAAATTTTAAGTTCTTTAATAAATAATAAAAAAGTTTAGAAATCTAGTTTAATATTTGTGGCTGTTAGACTGCCTGAGTGATTTGAGTCTTAGACCAAAAATGAAATAAGAGTCAAGGAAGTCTGTTCTTAGATCAAACACGACAGCCAAAAAGATCAGTGAGTCATTTAAAGCATCATTCTCAACGCGTTGTTGGCTGTTTGCTGAGTGTTAATATTTATATATAAAATTGATTTCATTGCATTTCTTACATTAGGCGTAATTTTCAAAGATAATCCCGAGAAACAATTTCCTATTTTGTGTCAATAAAGTATCTGATAAATGTCCGGTGCCCGTGTTGGTGAATGTCAGATCTCTGCACCGAAAAAAGTGCTAGTTTTGGAACACCATTTAAATTCTGCCTGATATTCCGGACTTTTGTACCTGAGCACTTTCGTTGGGGCACAAATTGTTTCTCGAGACTGTAAGTAATGAGCTATTTTTGTTGGTCCTTTACCTCTTTTGAATTTCACCATTGAGCGCTTCCAAATCGATACGTATGTCTCTTGGCTTGGTTTTGCTTTTAGTTGTTGGCAGCGTTAATTTTTTTGAGCTCTTCGGTCTTGCCTGCTCTTCTGAAGCATCAGTTGTGTAATTATGCTCTTGCTCCTCATTCTCCTCAGTTTCTGAATCTTCCTCGCTGAGCGTGTCTGAGATATCAGTGCTATCCTCTGTGTTCATCACCAAATGTGGAACTATTGGAGTTTCTAAAGAAAACTTTTAATATTTTTTAATTTGTAAATCTTAAGCCAAGCAAAATTTACCCTTAATGCTGTTTTTAGATGGTTCCATTTTTACAAATGTTCTATTGCTTTCTGAACTAAAGGATTCTTTTAAATTCCTTGTGGTTGCTATTACCACTGGTTGGACAGCATCCTGCCGCTCACTTTTCGCACTTGTTTGGACTTCTGGAAAATTTTCGATTTCGTACGTTTCATCATGTTGCCTCACTTTTGCAGCTGGCACTTTTGGAGCTATTACTTTTGATTCTACTACTTTTGGAGCTACCATTTTTGTAGCCGTCACTTTTGTAACTGTTAAATTTGTTACAGTTTCTTGTGGCTTTATTGCGACTTGATTGCCTTCATTCATGTTCATTGCGCGCTCTTGCATTATTATGACTTTGCTTCTAGTAGCTGCCTCGTTGCGCTGTTTTATTTCTCTTTCCAACTCATCCAGCTTGACTTTGTAGTTTTGTTCCATGTGAAAGACTACTTCCTCTAGCTTTTCAGCACTTGCTTTGCCAATTTCGGCCACTTTTTCCGTCAGCAGCTTCTCTAGCTGATCCACTGAAGGCGACATAGTGCGTTGCATATTCGTATTCAACGTCTGCGGCAACTCACTAACGCTATCTCTAGGCTTTTGTTGCTTGGAGGCTTCCAAAACCTGTGTAATATCCGCTAATTTCTGATTAATCTCTGCTATGCTCTCGTCGTTGTTAGCCATTTGTGTCTCTCGCCATTGTTCAAAATCTATAATCTTCTCATGTAATTTCATCAACTGCTCCTTACGCTCTAGTGTCAGAGGCGAATTAGATTCCTCCTCTTCGCTATATGTGGCATCGTCTTTTTCCTTTTCTTCCATTAGATTACTTTGTATGGCCACATCTCTGGTTATCATTTTGCGTCCACTGTCACGTGGCGATGGTCTTCTACTATTCGGTCCACTACGTTCTCTAATACTCTTCTCGGCCACGTTGAGCCGTTCTTTGAGTTGTTTTATCTCCAGCTCCAGTTTGATGGTATTTATTAAGTTTCGATCATTATCCTTGTCACGCTGTGTGCTGCTGCTCAAAGGTGTTTCGTTGCGTTTCTCTGGCATACGTCCGCCGGCATGTTTGCGTCCAATGTGTATGTTGAGTGCCTCGTTGCTAACAAAGTTCTTGGTGCACATATGACACGGATAGACCACTTCGTGTATGGCTTCGATTTGTGTGATTTTCTTGTTGAGCTGCAGTATTTCATTGTTTGCTTCCGTCAGCGACTTTTTCAGTTTGCCCACCTCAAGCTGGGATTCCACTAAGGATTCGCGAAGTTCACGCACTGTCTCATCGAGAAACTTGCGACAAAAAAGCAGATATTGTATGGAAAATTGTGAGAGTGTAAAGTACTTTGCTATGCCGCTGTCTAAAATGTTCGTGTCCAGTATGTTGCCCAACGGTGCCTCGGAGAGATGATTGAGAACACCATCGATTTGTTCCAAGCTTTGTTCACGCAAAATACGCTCCACTTCCAGACAACCTGTGGGTGTGTTAAGGGTAATTTTTAAATTTCTTTAGATTAATTTTAAGCTGGTTTGACTTTTTACCTATAAGACGCCAGTCAAGTGGTCCATCTTTATACTGACGCAGTTGAAATCCAGATTCACGTGCCAATTGTGCAAAATTATAGTTATAGTTTATTGCCATTTGGTAGCAGTTTAATAAAATTTTGACTTATATAGAAATAAATATTTGTTTTGGTTTGTTTTTTTTTTTAGTTCCTTGTTTGGTCAACTTTTCAAATTGTTGCCTGGTAATGTATTTTGAACAGGATGCACACAATTATTGCAGTGCTTCTCTGGCTATTTCAGTTAAATATTTTTTGTAAATTACTAACGTAAGCTTTAACGTAAAGAACTGAAGATTATTGCAAATTTTTACAAATTTCAAACTCAAAAACTGTTATTTTGAATTTTTAAAAACAGGTTTTGAGCAAATGGAGCGCAAGGCTTCCCGCCTATATAAAGTCCATGATCGTTGTCGAATAGTCGAGGCAGAAGATTGAGTTGAAAATTGGCCAGCGCTAGTCAGCTCGTTAGAAATAAAATACAAAACAGCCTTTTCATGGATCAATTCTGGGCGCAGCGGATCGCAGAAAAAAGTTCCTATATGAGCAATAAGTTGCAGAAATCGTTAAATCGGTTGAAGCAACTCGGCTATAACATTAAAACAAGTAAAGAAAGTCTAAAGTCGGTCTAGGCCGACTATGAAATACCATAAACCCACTTTTCAAAAACAAAAAATTTTTATTGTAAATGGGCGTCTCCAAGGGCGAATGAAGCCTATATTTAATATGCATTTAAATGTTGATGAAAAATTTACACATACCAAGTTTTATTCCTGTAGCTCACAGTTAATGCCTTTATTGTGCTTTCGCTATGGGAAGTGGGCGTGTTCATGGACGGATTACTTCCAATTTTTGAACACACCTTAGTTTTGGTATAAAATACATGCATACCAAATTGAATTTCTCTATGACAAACATAACCTTATTTATTGAGCTTAAAACTTTTTGGGTTGCATGGGAAAAAGGCGTGTCCGTAGGCGGATGACGTCCATTTTTCAAAACCATCTTTGTCTTGTCGTAAAAAACATACGTGCCAAATTTTATCTCTGTAGGTTAAACAGAGGCTTATTTATTGCGTTTTCAGTTTTTGGGTTGTATGGGAGGTGGGCGTGTCCGTTAGCGGATGACGACCATTTTTCGAAGACATCTTTGTGTTTGTATTAAACACATACAAATCGAATTTTATTGTAGTTGGCGAATTATGAGCTGAGTTATGCAGTTTTCAATTTTCGCGTTATATGGGAGGTAGGCGTGTCCGTGGGCGGATGATGTCCAGTTTTCAAAACTATCTTTGTTTTGTTACAAAAAACATATGTGCCAAATTTTAGCTCTGTAGGTTAAACAGAGGCTTATTTATTGCGTTTTCAATTTTTGGGTTGTATGGGAGGTGGGCGTGTCTGTTTTATTGTTGTAGGCTAATTATGAGCTGAGTAATGCAGTTTTCAATTTTCGCGTTGTACGGGAGGTAGGTGTGTCCGTGGGCGGATTCCAAAAATATTCAATAGTGCAGATCCAGGGTCCATGTGACCATGTGTACTAAGTTTCATCCAATTATCTCAACTCCTTCTTCTTATCCTGTGTATACGGACAACACACAGACGGACGGACGGACGGACGGACGGACGGACGGACATTGATAGCTCGACTCACGTGGTGACGCTGATCAAGAATATATATACTTTTTGATACCGGGCTCGCTTCGTTCTATGCTTTACAAACGTTTGCACAAAGTTAATATACCTTGACCCTTCAGGCTTAGGGTATAAAAATTGCAGGATATGTAGTTGCTCATATTGATATTTAGCTTTGCACAAACAATGTTGTGAGTGCTATAAACGTCAAACGAAAAGGTAACAACAAGAATTATAACAACTCAAATTCGAACAGCTGATTTTGACATTTAGAGCACTTCCTCTCCAATATGGGCCTACCTTGTTATTCTATCATGGATGATACCAGGGTACACAGAATAAGGTAGCCGCAAGCCAGAGAGCGTGATTGCCGAAAATGTCAAAGCGAACTGCTTCAGCTGTTGTTGTTGTTGTTTCTTTCGGCAGCCAGTTGATTTTGACACTTTCGGCTATGCGAAAGAGATCAATGTCAGTGTTGCAGCATCCTTGTTATTCAACCAATTTTAATATTTTTTGCCGTGAGACTCGGGGTTGAGCATGAGCTGGTACGAGAACCGTACAAATGCTTCCGCTATCAAGAGTACCAAATATTCACTTCATTTCTGCTGTTCTGGTTGTATCAATGGATCGACAAAGAGGCTGTTTTAAGTCACGAGATGCAAGATATTGGCTACAATCTGGAATGAAAAGAAGGATTGTGTTGGGTCATTATATTTCAGACCTTTTAATAATGTGCGACAAAGCTTCATGACATTATTACCTAGAGATGGAAATTACAAGGTTCAACGATCGATAAAAAGCAACAATTTTACGCTTGGGACCATATTCGCCAATATTGACCAAAATATTGGGTCAAAAATAAAAACCTTTGTTAAAGTGAATATTAAACTTCCCCAAGCAAGTGGAACGGGAGAAATTTAACTAAAGCTTGTTTACCTAAAAAACCTTTTTTAAAAAATTACATTTGAAATTTTCTGAAGTTCGAATTGGCTTTTTTTGAAGAAGAATTGAAAATTCTAAATACATTTATATAAATCTAAAATTTATTTGGTACTTTCTTCAATCTAATTTATTATTCTTGAGTAAAATTACAATATTTTAAAATCAATCTGAAGTATTCTTAAACTAATTTCATATTTTCTAAAATTGAAATGTTTATTCTAGAGTAAAATTGTAATATTCTGGAATCAAATTGTGTATTCTGAAACCAATTTGTTGCTTTCTAAAATAAAACTCACTTTTCTCAAGTACAAATAAAACAATCTGAAATTAATTTAGTATTTTCTAAAGTAAATTTTACAAATTTTATAGAGTACAACCAGAGAAAAAGGTGTAGTATGTAAATCTCAAGTTTTGATATATTGAGATTAAAATTTTGACAATTTTTACAAAGTTTTCCTAAAATATGGCAGACAAGTTCAGAATTGCACGTCACCATTTCTTTGTATAATTTTTTTGTGTAGAATTAAAATTTGGAGAAAAAAAAATTGATCTAACGGTTGTCGTTCTATTGCTATAATAAGGAAATTGAAAAGTGGTCTAGAAAATTGAAGTTCAAGAAAAGGAACCTTAATTTTCCGTGTTTTTAATAGTTTTAGCTAAAAATAATTTTCAAGATAAACCAACATTAAAAAGGACCTTAAGTTGCCCATTTAAGATACATGGTTGAAGATAAGGTCCCTTTTTTTAAGGATTTAAAGGTTTCCTTAGTCACTGTTTTGGTATTTATGATTTAATTACACAGTGTGTCAAAATTACAACTTCTATTTAGGTACGCACATGATAGAATAACAAGGTAGGCGCATATTGGAGAGGAAGTGAGCTAGATGTCAAAATCAGCTGTTCGAATTTAAGTTGTTCTAATTGTTGTTGTTGCCTTTTCGTTTGACGTTTACAGCACCTCACAGCATTGTTTGAGTAGAACTACATTTTTGAGCAGCCATATTAATATGAGCCTACCTTATTATTATATCATGGGTACGCAAATTTGATTATATTTTCAGACATCACTTGAGCAGAAGTAGCCGTTTTACAATTGTCTATTGAAATTGTAGTCATCTATTGGGTCACTTAGAAACCATGTAGACTACGAAAATATCAAATCTCAATAACTATTAAGAAGTGGTCATTGGCAAGATGCAAAAGTTTCAATAATAAATGTAAATTATAGAAATGTCATGATATCTCATTTAAATTAGTCCTAATTTGAAAACCATACCTCTGACGGTAAAGAGTTGTTTGGGCACACATACTGTTTTAAAAAAAAAAATAAACATTTCGTAGAAAACTTTTTGATAGGTAAAAAAGGTGTTTATCTATAGTAGAGGTGTTTACCTCGTAGTACGGTAGTACGTAATCTGCCAGAAACGCCATTTACTGGAGGCGATATACCTTAGTAGTATATGCCAAAATTGAATTTTATTTCAAGTTGGTTTTCAGACATCATTTGCGTAGGAGAAACCCTTATCTTGCAAATTATAGTCATCAATGGGGTCTTTCAGGCCACATAACTCTTAACCCAGAACAGCCAGCCAATAAGTTGGCAGAGCAATTTTTCTTTGGAAGCCATGTAAAATACTCGACTTACAACCTATTGCAAATGCTCAAAACATGTCTGGGCAGTATTACCAACCTTTACCTGAAAACTGATAAAATTTAACCAAAATTCCTCTCCTGAAATTTTGGTGTGGGAAGAAAGAGTACATTTTCTTGTAAAACATCACATAATAGTTTTGTAATATTAAGAATGTTTTGATTATTTAATGATCACTTAGTGGTGGATCACCTAATGGTTGATCACCTAAGACGTAGGCGGAGGTTTTATTCGATTTTGGCAAATTTGAACCTGTCAGTGCATATTCACAATCAAAGCTTATATGAAAGTTTAAAGTCATTAAAGCAATTTTTGTGGATTTTAAGAAGATTTTATTCTGTTGATAACTGCCGGGCCCATGATGTGAAAATAGCGCTCAGCGATTCCAACACAAAGGTCGAAAGAGAAGGCATCTTTGGTTTCTCTTTCATCGTTCAGTTCAGTCTCCAGGAAACCATTTCGATCAACGGTCTAAAACTGATTTACTTCGCCGTGGCGCGAAACATGGTAGTTAGTAGCATCAGATCCAAATACCTCGATATTCACAAGGCCAGAATTTTATGCTATGCCAAATCCACGAAAATCAAATCGCCATCCACCAACTCTTTGTTGATTATTAAGCTGCGCTCTATAGCCCCATTCATGAGTGAAGTTTACCTGCAAACTTGATAAGCTTCTGCAGGATGACGTTGAGCAATACATGTTAGAAAACGACCTCTGCAAAATCTTCCATACTGAACAGAGGTTTCAGATAAGTAGACCCACTATGATGCGACTTCATCAGTTTCATCGTGGAGGGGGTTCTACGAAAGGCAGGTGTTTTTTGAAATGGCACCATATTCTACAAAGGTGTCCTGCTCCTTGCGTATGCTGATGATATCGATATTATCGTCCCAACCAAGAGAGCTGTAATTGCTGCTTTCGCTGCTATTGAAAAGCAATCAGACAAAGTGGGTTTGACGAGGGCAAAACAAAGTATATGCTGTCTGCAAATAGGGAAGTGTGGCGTCTAGGTTTCCCATGTTACAGCAGGCAAATATCAGCCTGGAGATAAAGCGAAGAATAACAACTGCTAATAGGTGCTACTACGAGCTAAGTAAGCAATTAGGTTCCAGAGCCCTCTCTTGATCGACAAAACTAACATTCTACAAGACTCTCATGAAACCTGTGCTTCTCTATGGCGCTGAGGCATGGGTGGTATCGCAAACAGATGCAGCCACTCTTGGGGTGTTCGAGAGAAAAGTTCTTCGCAAAATCTTTGGTCCTGTTCCAGTTGACGACGATCGCATTCATCGCATTCGAATGAACCACGAACTGTACGAGCTCTACGACGACATTGACTTAGTTCAGTGTTTAACAATGCAGCGACTACGATGGTTAGGTGGTCGTATATACGAAGAAACTCGAGTAAAAAAGGTGTTTGAGTCAAAAGCCAAGGGTCAACGTCGAAGATGGATTGACCAGGCCTAGGAAACCCCAACCGAGCTAAGTGAAACAAATTGGAGCAGGCGCGCGCGAAGCTAAAATGCCTGGTGATCGCTGGTGAAGACGGCAGTAACTCGACCACGGGTTGTCAAGGCCACATAATTAAGTCAGAAAGTAAACTGTGGAGTTGAATATTAAATAATTGTTTCTTGTTCTTGTTTCTCAATTTCAAACAAGCAAAATATCAAAGATTCAAAATTTCACCTGTTCTTCATAATCTTGCAAATTGTTAAAGAGAAAGTTTTAAAAATATTTAACTTAGCTGAGAACCCAACCACAAATGTCATTGTAAAATTTCCCTTAAAGATGATAAAAATTCCTTTACAGCATCCTTTGAATGATTCACGTCAAATGCTACTCAGAAGTATTTTAACGCTCAACGTTAACGCATCCTTACATTCCGTTCAGTGATAAACTAAGTTATTGTCATAAAAAAAAAAATTAAAAAACTATGTAGAGTTTAAAGCAATCTATTCTTGTTACCAGCTGGTAAAATTAAAAAAAAAGTCGGAAATGATTAACAAAATGTTAAAGTTTCGACTATTCGTAGTAATTGTTTTAATTTCCGCCGTTGCTGCGACACGTAAGTACAAAAAAATGAAATAATAATTTTTGATTTTTCCAAAGTGATTAAGTTTTTTCAAGGCAGCTGAAAATTTTGCGTATGTATACGTAAATGTCAGTGCAAAAAATGACAGCTGAATGGTATCCACCCTTTTGATAAAACAAAAAAACAAAAATAGGAATTAAAAAAAAATTACTGTCAAAAATTTTGCGCATGTGCGTTAATGTTGTTTTGGGAAATTTTAGCAGCCGCCACCGCATTGTTCACATTTCTTTGTTTATGTTTATGTTTAGCTCTTTGTTTGTAAACAAAACCACCGAACACGTGCTAGGGATTTTGCAGTTTTGGGGGTGGTTCTTGAATGAGTTTTTGTGTTTTTTTTTTTAGGTTATTTATGTTTTAAGAACAATTTTTGTAGTGTTTCTAAAACTTTAAACTTGTTTTTCATTTCAGCTCCTATCAGCTTTGAAGCAAATCCAGATACGAAACGTCTTTACGATGATTTACTTAGCAACTATAACCGTTTAATTCGTCCAGTTAAGAATAATACGGAAACTCTTACCGTATGGTTGGGCTTAAAGCTATCACAGCTCATTGAGGTTAACTTGAAAAATCAAGTTATGACCACAAATTTGTGGGTTAAGCAGGTGAGTTGACACTTCATATTTTATAAAACTCTTAAAAACCTTGTTGGAGAAAGGATTTGTTTAACCTTTTGACTATCTATACTCTCTTATTAGAAAATAAAAATTAAAAAATATTTATTAAAATATTAAGCTTGAACAAAAATTGCTAACGAAATGTGACAGTTCAAGTTTGTTAAAAAACATCGTAAACTTAAAAATTATTGATACACAAATTGTTGAAAAAACCGTCGTTTTTACCATTATCGGAGAATTTGCACATTGTCACAATTCATGAAGAATTTGTTTTAGCAGTTACATCTCTCTTGGTTCGGCCGATAATATCGACATCATCAGTCTACGCAAAGAGCTGGACACCTTTGCAGAATATGGTACAATTATGATGTACACCTGCTTTTCATAGGATCCCTTCCATGATAAAATTGATAGAGGGTCGCCTTGTCTGAAACCTCGTTCAGTATTGAAGGTTTCGAAGAGATCATTCCCTACCTTGACGGAGTTACATGTATTGCTCAACGTCATCCTGCAGAGTCTTATCATCTTTGCAGGCATATCGAACTCAGAAATTTGTAAGTGCAGGCAATCCCGAATTGGTCTATCGAAAAAAAAAACAAATTGACCATTTCAGCCCTTGAAAGGACTTTGACCGAGCTTCTTATGATCAATTGTGTTGTGTGTGTTATTAAATGTTTGCACACAATTGACCGAGAACTGGACCTACATGTTTTATGCCGACTCCGAACGGCTGGGGATCGAACCCGGGCTCAGAGCATGCTAAGCCACACACTTAACCTGCATGCCACGGTCACCACACGGTCTATCGAACGCAGTGTTATAATCAACAAAAAGATGATGGGTGTCAATATGATTTTCGTGGGTTTTTTCCAAGACTTGGCTTAGTGTATAAATCAGGTCTATTTTGTACTTGCCAGGATGAACGATACACTGATAATGTTCAATCAGTGTTTTGGTATGCGGCTTCAATATTTCGCACAATATGCTCGAAAGAACCTTAAAAGGCGATGGAAATAAGACTGATACTTCGGAAGTTGGCGCAGATTCTCGGGTCTCTTTTATTTGGTATAAGACAAAGCACACACAGATTCCAATATTTTGGAATCTGCGTTTTTGGTCCGGGCACAGCCAGGTGGCCTTGTGTATATTGACGTTTTTGAATCTGGTGCTACTAAGTACCTCGCGACGGGCTGAAGTTAATTAGTCTTAAGCCGCTATTCGAAGTGGTCTCGTAAATTCTGATCTACCGACAGCGGATCCGAAGATGCATTCTCTTCCAACCTTGTCCTTGAATTCGCCAAGGGCTATTTTCTTAGGCTGGGTAGGGACTAAACATGGCCTCTAGGCTCACGTACAAAGTGTCCTTGACAGCATCGACCTTTTCCTCCGTCGGACCGTGCAAGCTTATGTTGAAGTATTTCTCCTAGATGCGGATTATGGCCAGCCTTTCGTTCAAGGGTGTGAACCGGGAAACAAGGTGAGCTAGTTTCCAGTTTAAGAGGAATTTGCATCCATATACATGCTTCTCCGCATGGCTGCTGTAGTAAATATCGCAGTCTACACTCTTCAACAGTCTTGCCCTTTACATCGCATCTTCTGGATGGCGGCGATTTCAGCCTTTATTTGCCTGAGGGCTTCCGCCAATTGGACAAAGTCACCCTCTATTAAGGGTACGGACATTCCAGATGCATATCCGTAAATCATTGTCCTTTTTTCTTTTGCGGTGTGGTGAACGTAGGGGAGGTTCATATCCGAGGCTGGTTTAATTTTCATAATGTTATAATGTGGTGGGACCCAAGGCATATTTATAAGGTAAGCTACTTATTTGACAGTTCCCTTCAAATTGTATTTCTTGCATGCTTATTTGTGAAGGGATGATATTTTCAGTATTGAAAAAGTTTTAAGTATTGAAAAAGGGATGTTATTTTAAGTATTGAAAAAGTAGTAGATATCAACAAAACTTATTTTTAAAGTGAAACTTCTTTAGCCACGTATGCAACATACGGAGAAATAAACGCGGAGTCAAATTGATGTAACACTTTAATGAAACGTACCGAATTCATGTTATTAAATAGCTCACCAAAAACCATGGTAAAATGCTTTGAGTCCAAACTAACGAAACAGACCAAACGAAGAAAAATACCTAACGAACTAATCATCAAAGTTTGGGTCCGTATTTTTTTGAAGTGGAACTGTTTAAGCCGTGTATAGATCAATACGGCGAAATGAAATCAATTTTACATCGTGTCATAACAAAAAAGCTTAACTTGTCGAACACCTATAAAAAAGCAAGCTGCCATTTGTCTTTTCTTTACAAAAAATTGGCAGTAGCAAAATATGTGTGTCTTTCACACCTTTCAAATTGAAGGGCTTATTGTAAAAACATGATATGCCACATAAAAAATATTTCGAAATAATAGACCTTAAAGTTTTTAAAAAAAGGATATTTGTATGAAATCATTAAAATGCTTACACGAACTATTACGTATACGGCCACAATTGATCGGGTAATGATTGTAATATTTTCAATGGATATTGATAATGCATCAAAGAATGTAATGAACATAAAATATGAACTTGTGTGGCATATCATGTTTTTGCAATAAGCCTTTCAATTGATTTTTTTTTTTTATAAATAGTAAAGTTATAGGTCTGTTTTCCTATTCACTTCAATTACTTGAAGTTACTCGAACGCGTTTCTTTACACATTTTTCCAACAAGCAAAACAAGCAAAATGTCACTGTTTGCTACTCTCTATTACTCCAATTTTACTTGAAAAATTTTTCCGAGCACGAATCTTGAGCTTTAAACACCTGATTGTCAGAGTGATAAAATTAAAATGTTGTGTTGTATTGCGAGAAAAATTTTTGCAATTGTTTCGCAAATTAATAAAATTAGGTAAAGTTACCAAAACTAACAGAAACGGAAGTGTTTTGAGTGAAGCACTTAAATTTTATTCTTTTCTAAAAATTACTGTTGTGCTGGAAACTCATTTAAAACCGTTTCTGTACTTTTTGACAAATGTGCTCATTTTTTTGTCATAAAATCAAATTAATCTCTAATCCTCGATCCTTACTTAAAGCTAGTATGGAAACAGACCAAGTATAAATCGAAAATATGCTCAATTCAGGTTTTGAAGTATTATTATTTTATCTCCTCTCTGAAATTTTAATACCGTCTTATGAGAATTATGTTAACGTACGCAATCATCCGCATTTGTACCTTTTGTTTCAAAAACAAACTTTTTTAAAAAAACAAAAAAAAAGTACTTAACTTGCAACCAACATTTTCTCGCATCAGCAATAGTCGCATGCTTATTTTTAGTTGTCATAATACGTAACCTACCTTATAAATATACCTTGGGTGGGACCCAAACTCTACGTACATTTTTTCTTTTAGGTCTTGTAGATATCCCTCAAGTGTAGAGCCTAGAGGATAAAGGCAGTTTTTAGGTGGCTCCGCATCACCTTGACAGTGCCAGTTGCAAGCTATGTGGATTTTTGTTTAAGACGAAGTACTGTTCTTCTACAATATAGCTGGTCATCCGCTCCTTGTCCGGGACCACTTAGACGCGGCTTACCTCTGTATCTAGAGGCCGTTCACTATCAGCAACCTGTGTCCCGTCTGACTTCAGGCTAGTATTTCAGCCCGTGAAGATTTCTAATAAAATCAACGGAACCGAAATAAACAGAATTTTAGAGAAAACACTCTTCCTTTTAGTTCCTTCTGTAGAGGTCTTCATATCAAGAAACATTTTTTTTGTTTTCGATAAGGGGCACCTCTAGTGTGACAGCCTGAAAAAATTATTTTCAGGAATTTAAAAAAAAGCGTTGTATGGAATGTTTGAATAATTTAAGGATAAGGATTTATGGATATAAAATAATTACATAATTAAATTTTGGGGCAAAAAACTAAATAGTTCAGAGATGTATTCGCAATCTCCCAATAGGTTCTTGGAGTTATCGAACACTAAATATGAAACAAGCAGTTTCGAGAAAAATCCATTTAAAAGTTGCTGATAAAGTTCAGTTAAGTGGCTGTCTTTTTCTGGTTGTATCTCAAAAATTATTCGAGATATACACTTGCAATTTTAGTATGTCAATTTCACACTAGTGTTGCCTCTTAAGGAGGGACATAACATTCGCGGCAGAGAAAGCGGGCCTTTTTGTAAAAATTCATAACTCAGTCAAAAACATTTTTCCAAAATTTTTTTATTATTGTAGAGAATTGAACAAATTACAAGAAACAAAATTCAAAAAAATATATTTTTCACTCCAACATGGTTTTATAGAGCTCCAAGCTGGCGGCAGAGAAAAAAAACAGGCCCTCGTGGTTGCAGTGCTGGGAGTCGCATATTGGAAGTCGAATATTGAAAAAAAAAAAATTCGTCAAAAAATAAACCCGCTAGTGCCGCAACCAGTACGAAAAACATGGTTTATTGATAAACGGTTTCAAAGTTTGTGAACAAAGAAAAATGCAAAAAAAAATAAAAATGCGCTCTCACTAATCCGGCTGTAACTTTTGAACCCGTAGAAATTTTTACATGATTTTTTTCTTAGAATCTTAAGAATATTTACTAAAATAAAAAATTATAAAAAAAGTAAATTAAAAAACGGCCAATGTCATGTCCCCCCTTAAGAATCTAAAAATACATAAAAATTAAAATTTCATAAAAATGTCTCTTTGTTGGTATTTTGATAGGTGTTACTTACACTCACATTAGAGCTCATACTCATCGGAAAAAAGTACTCCGAAAAGCCTTTTTATATGCTTGCAAGTCAGCTAAAAGCGCTGACCCAACGTATGACACACCAGTGCAACATAACCATTCCTTACTCTGAATTGCTTTAAAATGTCTCTCTTAGAAAGCTTTGAGTCAGCAATTAGTTCCATTCTTTTCAGTTTTGCTCCTTGTTCTCCTAGAGGTAAACTTTATTCAGCTAAAGAAGGAGATAGATAGAAAAGGAAAAGAGAAATTTTGTATAGCTTCCTTGAAAGTGCTTTTAAAGACCTTCAATGAAATGCTGTCGTCAGTAGAGATGAGCGATTTTTTGATACCGGTGATTTAGTCACGGTGATTAAAAAATCACTAGTAACTGCGGTGATCCAATAGTCTCAAAAACCGCAATTAGTGATTACGTTTTTAATTTTGTTATTTTTCATTTGGTTCGCCGTTTGCAGCGGTACGTGATTTTACCAGTGATTTTTGCTGGTGAGAACTGTTGTCTCTGTCTCTCATGTAAGCAAACCATTTGCTTAAGAAGTAATTCGAAAAACAAGATTCATAAAATCATTCAACCTCACATATCCACATACTTAAATATTTAATCTTAATATATAAAAGACAAGAGTCCTGCTCAGTGCCCTATATCGTAAAACATGTTCAGCCTGGACCAGAACCTGTTGTAAAATTATCCATTTGAAATTTTTGTACTTACTAAACCTTTTGCTCTATATCGTAAAACATGTTCAGCCTGGACCAGAACCTGTTGTAAAATTATCTATTTAAAATCTTTGTACGTACTGTACTTTTTAAAACCTGTTCAGCCTGGACCATGACCAGTTGTAAAATTATTCATTTGAAATGTTTGTACTTACTAAACCTTTTGCTCTATATCGTAAAACCTGTTCAGCCTGTACCAGAACCTGTTGTAAAATTATCTATTTGAAATCTTTGTACGTACTGTACTTTTTAAAACCTGTTCATCCTGGACCAGAACCTATTCTAAAATTATCCATTTGATATCTTTGTACTTACTATACTTTTTAGAACCTGTTCAGTCTGGACCAGCACCTATTCTTAAATTATGTATTGGAAATCTTTGTACTTGAAGACTATCGTCATTTTGCTCAACTACTATACATCAAACATCATGTCTTGCTATTACAGTGCTTCTTAATTAACAGAACCAGAACCTATTCGGTCTTCATAAATTGAACAGCAATTATTATATTCAGTGTGGTGTCAATGGGAATCGCTAGAATCAAATCACAATGTTCGGTCTTCTGATCCAAGTTTAAGCGATTGGCTACTCAAGTTAGGAAATGGAGATGAAGATATCATATAAATTCCCGATCATTTTGTTTGTAAAGGTTCGCTTATTAACCCTTTAAATGGCTTGCCTAGAATAATCGTGGACAATTTTTTTGAGCTTATATTCCCATCATTTAAGCAATAAAAAGATCAAAAACCATCCCTATGATTTTTACATGAGCTGCTTTGCTTTTGGCAGGCTGTCTAATATTAAGGGTCAAAACCACGATAACGTTGCATTATAATATTTTAGTTCAACAAAAACAACCGGAGATAAATGCAAATGCGTTATTTATGCAATTGTTATTATAAAAAGATATTATACTTTGCGCACCAATCACAATAATCACTTCTTTTTTGCAAAATTTATTAACACGCGATATAAAAAAATTGAAGGCTTCTGTTGGGCATAAAATCGAAAATCTAACTAAGTTAAACGTTATATATCTCCCTAAAATTATTTTTGTCATGTTAGCACAACTTCATTTCATAGTACCAACCTATTTGATTTTAGAAAAGACGTTAGAAAATAAAAAAAAAATTTTTCTTAAGTGTCCAATATAATGGACAAATCCATTGAAAGGGTTAAATAGATTTCTGGCGATACTTTGAGTCCGAATAACATCAACCGTTATTCCAAAATTGCTATCCTGTGCCCAAAAAATTCCGATGTGAACGAAGTCAACGAGCAAGTTCTAAATATTGTAGTTGGTGACACAGTAAGAGATCTGAGCACGGATTAAATTGAAGACAGTGATGATAACGATAAACAAAATTACCCTGCCGAGTTTTTGAATGAATTTTATCCTTCAGGAATGCCACTGCATAAGTTAAACTTAAAAATTGGAAGCATTATAATACTTCTTCGAAATTTCAATACCAAAAGAGATATCTGTAATGGAAGGTGGTTAGTTTTGAAAAACCTAAAAACTTAATTAATCATCGCACAGGTTTTGACAGGCGCACTGGCGAACATGAAATAGTTTTCATGTTCCATTCATTCCTGAAGGATGAATTTTATCCTTCAGGAATGCCACTGCATAAGTTAAACTTAAAAATTGGAAGCATTATAATACTTCTTCGAAATTTCAATACCAAAAGAGATATCTGTAATGGAAGGTGGTTAGTTTTGAAAAACCTAAAAACTTAATTAATCATCGCACAGGTTTTGACAGGCGCACTGGCGAACATGAAATAGTTTTCATACCTAAAACTAAGCATTATAGATGGCAAGGGACAAGGTTAAAAATTCTAATAATTTTTTACTAGATGTGTTGTATATAAAGAAGTTTTATCAACATAATTTAATAAACATGTTTTCAAATAAAAACCTTTATATAAATCCAATAAATTTTTTGTCGCATTTTGTACTCTAAATGTTTCCTTCCCGTCGAAGGACGGGCTTTTACACTAGTTTATTATAAAATACCGTGATCACGATCACCATTTTTAAGAACGGTGATTTTAAAATCATTTAATGATTTTTAATTCTCTCATTTATATTGCATTTGTTACATCTATATAACGGTTGACAAATCACTAACCTCGAACTTTACTCCGTAATGCTTCCAAACTTAATCTTTTTAATTTTTTATAGCTCAATTGTATTAAACGTTCTCTGTCTTTTTGTCCTCTAATTTATCTTTCTTTACTTTCGAATACATTTTCACACAAATTCCGAAAACACAAAATCACAGCGTTGGTTTGACTATAAATTACGTTGGGATCCCGATGAATATGGTGGTGTTGAACAACTCTATGTACCATCCGAACACATTTGGGTACCGGACATTGTGCTCTACAACAATTGGGATGGCAACTATGAGGTAAAACAATGAAAAACTGCACTCAAATCAAGAAGCATAAACAAAATTTTTACTTACATTTGTTGTTGTTTTTCTCACACACAAATTCACACCATATATGCGACAAAAAACCACCAACGTTGCACATAGGTAACGCTCATGACAAAGGCAACGTTAAAGTACACTGGTGAAGTCTTCTGGGAACCGCCAGCAATTTACAAGTCATCCTGCGAAATGAATGTCGAATACTTTCCATACGACGAACAAATCTGCTTCATGAAATTCGGTTCATGGACATACAACGGGGCACAGGTGGATTTGAAGCACTTGGATCAGGTAAGCAAGGTTTTTTGGTTTCTTGTTGGTTCTAGCAAACAGGTTTTGGAGAGGTTAAAAAACAAAATAAAAAAAAAGAAAAAAAAAAAAACTATGTGTGTTGCCAGAATAAAGTTGCTTGCTACAGTAGGTTTCTCAAAGGATGTTTTGTATGTGCAAGAATGTCGAACGAAATTGCGATTTATGAGGCGCAACACCCAACACAACAACACCAACAACAGCAATAGTACTTCATTCTATCTCACAAGCATAGAGCAACGTGCAGCAAATTGAAGTGTTGCACAGGAGCATCGCAGCGTAAATTTACAACACAAACAGCAACAGTAAAATCCTTTGTCTAACCAACAGGGACACAATTTGACCAGAACATAGTGAATTGTGAAACTTTGATTGACCAGAAGAATGAGCATGAAGTGCAAATCTGTGTAGAGTATCGTAAAAAAAGCATGTGTTGGGAAGAATTTCAAATACGTTACTACCTAAGATGTTTCAGGGGTGGGGGTCATCAAAATTGCAGTTGACGTGTGTTTTTCTTTAAAGGAGTGCGCGTAATAAACAAAGGGTCAAGAGTTTTAAATATGTGAATTCAGCACTGAATCGAAGGTGGTACAGTAGTAATAGGGCTCAAGTTTTTAGACAGTCGAATGACTTAAACATTTTGCCAGACATGAGTATATTTGAAGTAAGTAATGGCTGTTCAAAAAGGACTTTGAAATTGAAATCAGCTTCTAGATTTTTGAGGAAGAAGACTAATAAGTTTTCTCTATATTATGTAAAATATTACTTAAGATGTGTCTTGGCTTAGATCTGTAAGTTTGCTCGAGTGTTGTATCTGGATGACATGGACGAGAAGAGATTGTTCCAAGGAAACGCACTGCTTTGTTTGATACGCATACGTGTGACGGATTAGTCTTGCATGAAACTTAATTACACTTTGGGTTTAAAAAACGAATATCTTCTGGAACATCCTCTGTAAGAATTGACCAAGTCTATCATCGTGCTTGCATTTTGATTCATCAGCGACTCATTCGCGCTCAGAAGCAGGTGGTAAACATCTTATCATTTGTTGTGCGTTTTGATTCTTCGAAACAGTGCCTTCTTCGAAAAGCTGCCCTCGTCGTTTGAAGAGGATGAGGAAAGGAATGGATTAAAAAAAGTTTTTTCTTTAAGAAAATAATAGTTGGCTGCCAATATATTGCAATTTAATACGATTTAAGACTTCTTATTTTGCGGTTATGTTAAGATTTAAGTTTTCACCATCCGCAAACAATTCCAATCCTCAAAAGAACATTGTTCTTTTCATTCACTCCGAGGTTTCACATTTCTCCAATTATGTAAAAGAGTGATCGAAATAAGATCGAAAATAGGATTAAGATCCACAAGCTACGCCGAGGTAACCATTTCAAGCCAGGCTACTATATAATTCAATAACAATTCAAAAGGCATGCAACAATTGTCCGTATAATTCAAAAAACAAATCTTACACCTCAAGATGAAACATAGGAGTGCTGTTACAAGGAATAAAAGGAAAAGCAAGTAAGACAAGTGCTATTTTTTATGTCTTCAGATGAGCGAAATTTCGGATCAGCCAGATCATGTGCCATTTGATGGAATAATTATTAATTGAAAGGTTCAATATCTAGGGAATATGACAGGTGGGCTAGGACTTCCCATTTGAGTGCTTCGAGGTAGGTGTTAATGGGCTTGGTAATGGGAGGCCGAGCATTGACATGCTGTAAAATCACTTTTTTGTGCTCATAATAAATAACACCGACCTGGTCTCACCAAATAAACAGCATAACCTTCGCAGCCTGAATATTCGACCGAGCCGTCGATAAAGAAGCATAACTGGGAAGTAACCATGATTTTCTTCTCTTTGGGTTATTGTAATGAATCCATTTTTCCCCGTTACGATACGATGCGAAAAACCTTCCTTTTTTGGGAAGAAAAAAAGCTCAACGCCCCTTGGCTTCAAATCATAAAGAACCCAAGTTCCTGACTTTTAACCCATTCTCAACACATGTAAACGCTGGAAAATGGGTTGGTGGGAACTAATAATGCTGAAGCAAGCTCTTCTTGTATTTGGTACGGATCCTCATGGAGCAATGCTTCTAATTCAGCGTCTTTGAAGATTTTTGGCCTTCACATGGACTGTTGTCAACATCAAAATAACCGTCTTTGAAGGGATGGAATAAATCACGGCACGTAGTTTCATTTAGAGCAGCATATTCGAAAACTTTTTGGAGCTTGCGATGTGCTTTAGCCGCCGGTTCCTTCTAATCAAAAAAGAAAATGTACACTTTACGCAAATCACGATTATTTGGCACAAAATCAGACATCTCCAGAAAACCAAAAGTATACGACGCCAAAACAAAATCACCTGTGTGTCAAAACGGGAATTTTACCACATACGTCTAAGCTTACTTTAAGACGTTTTGGATATATCAAAATCGACCAGCACTTACTACTGGAGCCATTTAATGACAAATAGCAGGAACTAAGTTGAAATGGCACCTTAGAAATTTAAAAAAATTAAGCAAGGTTAAAGTGTTGAATCATGGTTTGCCTGGGGATCGAACTGGGGACGGTTGGAAGTCAAGTATGTTACCAGTAGACTACCGAGATCATCATGCCAATGGCGCATTTACTACATGGGGTGTAAAGTTCCGAGTCCCGTAAATTGAGAACATCGAATCGTTTAAAATATTCGTAAAATAAAGTGTCTCGTGTTGTTTAGGCCACGAAATCACATCTATTTCGAAATATCAGGCGGGTTACATTTTACACGATCTTTTTAGAAATGAAAAGCGGTAAATAGACCAACGCTCGACCGAGGGAAGGTTCCCTCCGGTAAAATCCAGGTATTTTTTAGTCCATGTTATATAACCATTGATCTGACAATGTTTGTTAACTCTCAATTAAGCATCTTAGGTTCAAGACCCCATGTTTATACCCTAAACCTGTAAGGTCAGGGTATATTAACTTTGTGCAAACGTTATGACAATTTTAAATAAGCGAGTCTGGTATAAAAAAGTGTATACATTCTCCATTAGCGTCACCTCGTGAGTCGAGCTAACCATGTCCGTCCGTCCATCCGTATGTGCGTTGTCCGTAAACACAGGATAAGAAGAAGGAGTTAAGATAATTGCCTGAAACTTGGCACACATGTTCTCAAAAATCTGCACTATAGATTTTTTTTTTGGAATCGCAAGCCCTCGGACACGCCTAACTCCCAAACAATCAAAAAATTTAAATCACTATAAAGGGAATTGAATTTAAGTTACAGAAATTAATCTTAATATGCATATTATACCAAAGTTTAGGTGTGTATCCGCCTAGAAACACGCCTACCTCCCATATAAGCTCAGAATTGAAAACTCTGTAAAAAAAGTTTATATTTAAGCTAAAAGAATAGAATTCAAACTTAGATGTATCAACAAATAGGCGTTGTCCGCCCACAAACACGCCCAACTCTAATACAATCCACAATATGGAAAACACTATAAAAAGGTTTATATTTGTCTTGCAGTGATCAAAATTGGTATGGAGGCATCTTATATTAAAACTAAGGTTAACCAACTGGGCGTCAAACGCTCACGAACAAGCCCACCTCCCATATAACCTACAATGTTCAAAACTCTATAGAGAGGTTTATATAAAGGGTGATTTTTTTGAGGTTATGATTTTCATGCATTAGTATTTGACAGATCACGTGGGATTTCAGACATGGTGTCAAAGAGAAAGATGCTCAGTATGCGTTGACATTTCATCATGAATAGACTTACTAACGAGCAACGCTTGCAAATCATTGAATTTTATTACCAAAATCAGTGTTCGGTTCGAAATGTGTTTCGCGCTTTACGTCCGATTTATGGTCTACATAATCGACCAAGTGAGCAAACAATTAATGCGATTGTGACCAAGTTTCGCACTCAGTTTACTTTATTGGACATTAAACCAACCACACGAATGCGTACAGTGCGTACAGAAGATAATATTGCGTCTGTTTCTGAGAGTGTTGCTGAAGACCGTGAAATGTCGATTCGTCGCCGTTCGCAGCAATTGGGTTTGTGTTATTCGACCACATGGAAGGTTTTACGCAAAGATCTTGGTGTAAAACCGTATAAAATACAGCTCGTGCAAGAACTGAAGCCGAACGATCTGCCACAACGTCGAATTTTCAGTGAATGGGCCCTAGAAAAGTTGGCAGAAAATCCGCTTTTTTATCGACAAATTTTGTTCAGCGATGAGGCTCATTTCTGGTTGAATGGCTACGTAAATAAGCAAAATTGCCGCATTTGGAGTGAAGAGCAACCAGAAGCCGTTCAAGAACTGGCCATGCATCCCGAAAAATGCACTGTTTGGTGTGGTTTGTACGCTGGTGGAATCATTGGACCGTATTTTTTCAAAGATGCTGTTGGACGCAACGTTACGGTGAATGGCGATCGCTATCGTTCGATGCTAACAAACTTTTTGTTGCCAAAAATGGAAGAACTGAACTTGGTTGACATGTGGTTTCAACAAGATGGCGCTACATGCCACACAGCTCGCGATTCTATGGCCATTTTGAGGGAAAACTTCGGAGAACAATTAATCTCAAGAAATGGACCGGTAAGTTGGCCACCAAGATCATGCGATTTGACGCCTTTAGACTATTTTTTGTGGGGCTACGTCAAGTCTAAAGTCTACAAAAATAAGCCAGCAACTATTCCAGCTTTGGAAGACAACATTTCCGAAGAAATTCGTGCTATTCCGGCCGAAATGCTCGAAAAAGTTGCCCAAAATTAGACTTTCCGAATGGACCACCTAAGACGCAGCCGCGGTCAACATTTAAATGAAATTATCTTCAAAAAGTAAATGTCATGGACCAATCTAACGTTTCAAATAAAGAACCGATGAGATTTTGCAAATTTTATGCGTTTTTTTTAAAAAAAAAGTTATAAAGCTCTTAAAAAATCACCCTTTATAAGCTACAATGATGGAACTTGGTACTATATTAGTATTTAACATCAGAACTAAGATGTGTAAATGGTGGTATTCCGCCCGCAAACACGCCCAGCGCCCATACAACCCACAGTATTGAAAATACCATAAAAAGGTTTATGTATGACCGACAGAGATAAAAAATAATATGAAGCATTTTATATCAAAACCGGCTTCAGTTGCACTTGAACATGCCCAACTTCCATACATCTCACATTAGTAAAGCCTATTAAAAGCTCTAAAAAAATACATGAATTTTTAACAATAATAAGTAAGAAGTTATTTCTATTTTTTAGTATTGTTTTAGTATTTTAATATATATTTCAATATGATAGGAGGCTTAGGGTATTCCATAGTCGGATTAGACCAACTTTAGAGTTTCCGTATTTGTTTAAAATGCAGATGTTAGCAGATATTTAAAATACAGTATGCGTGTATGATTGTTCATTAGAAGTGTGTTATCACAAGTTACTTGTCCCAAGTTGATCTCATTTAAAAAGTCGATGACTCCTTCTTCTAGTGAAGGTTCCAACAGTTAAAAATTCGAAATTCTAAAAAAGGTATCAGATTTTTTTTTCAGTATTGATACTAAAAATTCCATTTGAATTAATTTCAGCTCAGTTAAAAAAACAATATATATCTAATCTTTATCGTATTTATATTTCTCATAAACCAATATTTTGCATACATAGTTTATTTCTTTTAAAAACAAAATGTTGGCTCTTTAAATAATGTTTTTGGACACCACTGCTCTTAAGACTACCATATCTCCATCTTCACTTACAGATACCTGGCAGTAATCTTGTGCAAATTGGAATTGATTTAAGCGAATTTTATCTATCCGTTGAATGGGATATCCTTGAAGTTCCTGCTACTAAAAATGAAGAATACTATCCGGACACTTTGGAGCCATTTTCAGGTAACATAATTTTGAACTTGAACAAAACTAAAATACAAACCAAACTGAAAAAACAATTTTTTTTATTAACAGATATAACATTTAAGCTGACCATGCGACGTAAAACACTCTTCTATACCGTGAATTTGATAATACCCTGTGTGGCTTTAACGTTCCTAACGGTGTTAGTCTTCTATTTGCCAAGCGATTCCGGTGAAAAGGTCTGTTTCGTTTTGTGTAAATATTTTGAATGTTGCCTAAACTTAAGCTTCTTTTACTGCCTGTTGCATGATAGACTCAAAAAACTAACAGTCACTCACTCTACTTTTTCAAAATTAATCACTGATTATAGCTAGTTTGTTTTAAGTTTTTTTTAGTTATTGGTTTTTATTTTCACCAATAATTTTTTTATTAAGCTTTGTAGTGAAACTAGTGCCCATTAAAAAAAAAATTAACTAAAAAATTATAAATTCCCTTCAACTCGAATATGGTCAGTATTTAACGGTTACAAGCTAACATTTAACTAACGAAATAATAACAAAAAATATAAAATAATTATATATAAAATCTTAAGCTTTTTCTCAATTTCTCAAATTTAAGTATGAAGTAGTTATTTTTCACTTCTCTTAAGTATACCTTTTTGTGTTCCTTTGAATTTCTTTTAATATTTTCTATATATAGCTTGCTTAATAGTGTTGCCACTTAACTTTATTTCTTTAAGTTTTAGTTAAAAGTTTTTAGTTTTCTAAAACTCTCGTATATATTAAGTATTTTATTTAGTTTTGTGCTCTATTATTATTAAAAAAATAATGAAAATTATTATTAAGATTTCTTCTACTTTTATTTTCTTTCCCTAGTGGCAACGATCTATACTCAAATCTCCAACTATTTTACTCTAGTCAGCTTAGTTCTTTTTGCTCCAATTCCTTCGTTTTTTTTGTAACTTTTTTGTATTACTTTTTTGTTTTTTTTTTAAATTCTAAATAACTATTTTTAGCTGTATGTTTATTCTTAACGGTCTCTTACAAAATAATAATAGTTTAATTATTTTTAAAGTCTAGAAGGATTATGATGATTAGTATCAATACAGCGGTCAGAATATTCAGTAAAAAGTAAAAAAGAAGCAAATCACTGAAAATGTGTTCCCCTCCCCTCCTCTTTTTTGCATTGCAGTCATTATCGTTCTTAATTTTTTTTTTTAATTTTATTTGAATGATATTTTAAATTCATGTTGAAGTTTATTTTCATACGAATATTATTATTTTAAATTAGCACAAACATATTTTTGCAAAAGTTGTAAATTAATTCCTTACCGGTCTTAAATTTCAACTCTTACTTATTGCTGTTCACAGCAAAAATATGCGTTGTGCTAAAAGTAGTGAAATCTCATAACGTAATTTCTAAACATCAACATCCGATTAAAAAAAAAAAAAAAAAATTACACCATTTAAACATTTAATTGTTGTAGTTGTGTTGTAAGTAATGGTCAAAATATCACAAAAATCATTCAAATTAAGCAAAACATAAGCGAAACAAAGTTTCGAACAGTTTGAGAGGCACTCGGCAATATTGTTGCCATATATATATTATATAGTAGTTTAACGCATAATTTTATAGTTTTAATTCATCATCTTAACATACATACATACATACATACTTTAAGGCTGTTCATCAGTTGATTACGCTTTAGGAATCGTGCTTGTTGTTCATGTTAATTGTTTTTGTTGTTTGCCATAAGTGCTTCTCAAACTTTAAAAATTATTAAAATTCTAAATTAACAAAATTTAAATACGATATAAATAAAATTAAACCCATCCTAGGAATAGGAGCAAAAAAAAAGACCGTCCTTGAATCCCTTTGATCTTTTAAGGAGCTACTTAAAAGCAAAAACTACTTGTAGGAATTCTTGTCTAAAGAAGTAGAAGTGGATACTGAGTGTAATATAGAGAAATAAGGGATGCTAAAATATAAGTTGGTTTACATAAATCATATGTTCAGACCTTTTGCCATATAGATATTTAACAATTTACAAATCGACGTTCTGAAAGCAGACTTAGTCGTATCTTTCTTTTACGTTAGCCCTCGTAATAGTTCCCATGAATCCATTATACCCTCAAAAGTAATATTAACTCGACTCAATTGGCATACGGGTTGTCTAATGTTCAATGGCCAGCATTCCTTTATAGCAACGAGAGTTATCCTTAAAAATCTATATCTACTCTTAAGGCTTGTTTCCGTAGAGGCGTACCTGGGAAGACTAGCGACTTACTAACTAATTATAAACTTACTTACTTGCTACATACATTTTTTTTGGTATGGTTTTTTCGAAATTCTTTCAAATCAGTTGTTCAAGTGAAAAATAATCCGAAGGTGCTTAATAGGGAAAAGAGCGCAGTTCAAATATTGTTATTGATATTGACAGGTTGTATGAACTGGTGCATGTACTGGTCTTTTTGGAAAAACATTTTTCTCCCAAGTGTGGTTGGTTTTCTTTGTTCCACGATTATGTTATGTCCACAAGTTGCCTTAGAATGTTTTTCCTTAATGAATATTATAGTGGTGTTAGCTTTGCTCAAACAAAAAACCCGACGCCACGATCTTAAAATCAGTTAAAAGTAGTAGAGTTTGTCTCATTTGTAGCCGATTCTATCGTTCAGCACATTGTTTGAACTATTTTTTCTCTTACATTTTAGAGTCGTGGATCCTATGTAAAATAATTCCATATTTTAATGATAGTTTTTTGTTAGAAAGGGTGATTCACAATAATATTGTACTGCTTTTGCAGAGAGGTGACAGTGCTACTAATAGCTTAAAATATTGGGAAGTCTAAAAAAATATTACTCACCTTTTTACCTCTGTCCAAGAAATGAGCCATATATTGCCTCTTTAAGGGAGATTTACCTCAATCTGTCAACAGTGAAATCTATCAGTGAGTCTATTGCGGAGGGAGGCTCCCAGTGGTAAGCGTTATGGCTTATTCACCGTTGACAGCCGACTTATTTTGGCTTATCGACCGCTGGCAGCCTTCTATCAAAAGTAGGAAGCTTATCCCACGGTAGTTGACGCAAATAGTGAGATCAACTTAATAGAAAATTGGGCAGAGCACACTGAGGTTTCAATCATTCAGAACGCATTCTTCCAATCACATTCCGCATTCAAGCTTGTGAATGCATTTAAACAGAGCTTCGTCTACATTATTAAACAGCTCAGTTGGTAGGCCAACGGCTAGTCGGGCTGCAAAACTTCAATGCTGTCATTCATAATTTGGATTTTCGGGATATCATCTCTTAGCGGAATTGTTGTCAGCGTCACCATTCAAAAGTCTAAAGAAGTGTTCCATCCACAACATCAGTGTACTCTGTAAATCTCTTACTAGATTCCCATTTTCGTACTTGCAAGAAAAGGGCCCAGTGTTAATAGCATCGCCCAGGCGTCTTATTTTTTTTTTTTAATTTTTTTTTAAGATCTTCTCTGCAGTGGCGTCGCAACACTCCTGGTCGTGCGACTGGTTTTTGCAAGGGCATTGGTTACCTATCACTTCTTCGGCAGTCATACACATAGATTGGTATATGTGCGCCCTCTGCTCGCATATATTGGAGGAGTGCTTTCTTTCTTCGCAAACCCAACGCACAACGTTTGTTTGAAGGCCAAAGGAGTCCGCCGCTCAGATAACCCATCAAACTAGCGGTTGCTAGTTTGCCGTTTCCATGAGACACCACTTAGAGGTTTGAGTTGACTTAAGATGAGTCTTCAAATCTATCTTCAAAACATTTCCAAAATAAAAAAATGGAAAAAAATTCTTTGGGAAAGAAAAAGATACGGAGAAAATGTATCTTAGAAGAAAATCTTCTCAGCCTCAAGAAAGTTTAAGGTTTAAAAATGATCTGCACTGTACATTTAATATTCAAATAATTCAGATCCGACTATGCCTTTATCTTTGTCTCAAAAGGTTCTGAAAGCTTCGTATTGTTCTTATGATACATTTTTATCCATTCCCTCCTGAAATTAATGGGATACTGGAAGCCCTTCTGCTAGTAACGCCATTCAAATCTACACTCATGGATCAAAATTGGATGGCAAAGTGGGTGGAGGAGTCTACTCTGAATCACTAAACATCAATCTTACCTTAAGGCTCCCACCACTGCAGTGTCTTCCAAGCGGAAGTTACTGCTATACATGAGGCTTTTACTTGGCTTCAGATGGATGATACATCAGCTAGGGATATTTGCATTCTATCTGATTTAAAAGCCCTGGAATCTATTAAAATAACATTAAAAACGAACTGGTATTACCAATATTTTATAAAAAAAAAAAAAAATTGGTATATCTCTTTCCACATGTTAATAAGTCACAAATGAGCTATTCCTTAAAATAACCAACATAAGGTCTACGGGGAGCAAATGCCACACGGCGTGTCAGGTGTGGCCAACTCTGAACCTGAAACGCTCAAAAGAACTAGTTTCTTTTAGAAAGGATTAAATAAATGTTGTTATCGGTGACCTAACAGGGCACTGCTTAATTGGTAACCACGCTCGAAGATTAAACATCCCCCATAACGATGTACAGACTACTAAGCTTTGTTAATAGCTCCAACTGGTTCAGATAGAACAGGTTAATAATTAACCCTTGTTATCACAACGGGCCTAATTGGCCTATGTTAATTTTAATTGGCCTGATAAGAGACCGACGCGTCAATCTAACCTATAATACGTTTTATACTGATAAGGCTTTGTCTTTGTCATTAAAAGGTTCAGAAATGCATTTTTAAGATTCTTAAAGAAACTTAATTTTAAATTTATATTACCTTGACATAAATTAATCCTCAGACCCGCCTTTGATTTGAGCTTTAAAAGGTTGTGAAAGACGCTTTTTATACCCTAAACCTGAAAGGTCAGGGTATATTAACTTTGCGCAAACGTTTGTAACGCATAGAACGAAGCGAGTCAGGTATAGAAAAGTATATATATTCTTGATCAGCGTCACCTCGTGAGTCGAGCTATTCATGTCCGTCCGTCCGTCCGTCTGTCCGTCTGTGTGTTGTCCGTATACACAGGATAAGAAGAAGGAGTTGAGATAATTAGATGAAACGTGGTACACATGGTCACATGCACCCAAGGATCTGTACTATTGAATATTTTTGGAATCTGCCCACGGACACGCCTACCTCCCATACAACGCAAAAATTTAAAACTGCAAAACTCAGCTCATGATAAGCCTAGAACAATAAAATTTAGTGTGTATGTGTTTTATATCAACATAAAAATGTCTTCGAAAAATGAACCTCATCCGTTCACGGACACGCCCACCTGCCATACATCCCAAAAATTGAAAACGCAATAAATAAGCCTGTGTTTAACCTAAAGAGCTTAAATTTGGCACATATGTTTTTTATAACAAAACAAAGATGGTTTTGAAAAATAAACATCATCCGCTCACGGACACGCCCACCTCCCATACAACCCAAAAATTGAAAACACAATAAATAAGCCTGTGTTTAACCTACATAGCTAAAATTTGGCACATATGTTTTTTATGGCAAGACAAAGATGGTTTTGAAAAATGGACGTAATCCGCCAACGGACACGCCTACCTCCCATACAACCCAAAAAGTTTAAAACTCAATAAATGAGTTTATGCTTGTCATAGAGAAATTAAATTTGGTATGCATGTATTTTATACCAAAACTAAGGTGTGTTCAAAAATTGGGAGTAATCCGTCCATGAACTTGCCCACCTCCCATAGCAAAAGCACAATAAAGGCATTAACAGTGAGCTACAGGAATAAAACTTGGTATGTGTAAATTTTTCATCAACATTTAAATGCATACAAAATATTGGCTTCATCCGCCCACAGACACGCCCATTTACAAAAATATTTACAAAAATTTTTTTATTTTTGAAAAGTAGGTTTAGGGTATTTCATAGTCGGCCTAGACCGACTTTAGACTTTCTTTACTTGTTTTTAATTTGATATTGCTTTGTAACTACCTTAAAAAAGGCTCTGAAAGGTTCTGATTCATTTTAATTTAATATTGCCTAGACATCATTTAAGGCTCAGACTTGACTTTGTCTCTATCTTACAAAGGGTTCTGAAAGAGGGTTTATTTTAATTTTATATTGCCTAGACATCATTAACTTTGCCTTTATATTTCTGAAGGTTCTGAACTGCACTATAAGGTTCTGAAAAAGGCTTAATTTTAATTTTATATTGTCCATGCATCATTTGAACCTCAGACCCGTCTTTGTCTTTTTTCTTCAAAACGTTCTGTGCTATAAGGTTATTCTATATAAGGTTATTATTATAAAGGGCTTCATTTTAATATTTGAATACCTAGGAATCATTCAATCCTCAGACCCGACTTTGTCTTTATCTTTCAAAAGTTCTGAATTGCATTTAAATGGCTTTGAAAGAGGCTTGATTTTAATTTTATAACGTCTAGGCATCAGACCCGACATTTTCTTTATCCTTAAAAGATTGTAAAATGCACTATTAGGTAGTGAAAGAGGCTTAAATTTTATTTTATATTGCCATTGAATAATAACAAATTATTATTTTTTGCTTTTTATTATTATAATTATAATTCTTCAATGACATTGTCTATAAAATAAGAAATATAAAACCACAGACCCGACTTTGTCTGTATCTTCAAAAGGTTCTGTAAAGCAATATAAGGTTCTGAAAGAGGCTTAATGTTCATATTATATTTTTTAGGCGTCATTTTGACCTCAGACTCGATCTTGTTTTTAAAAGTTTCTTAAATATTCTTGTAAGGTTCTGAAGGAGGTTTAATTTTTCATTTTATAATGTTCAAGGTTACATCATTTAAACCTAAGACTATAACCTAAAGGCTTTCATACTTTGTCTTCATTCTCAAAAGGTTCTGAATTGCACTGATAGATTGAGAAATCTGCTTAATTTTCATTGCATACTGTATAGGCATTAATTAAATCTGAAATAATTAAAAAAAAAAATATTAATTCGGTCTATGACTAATTTAAAAAAAAAATTGTGTTTTGCTTAATTCAATCCGTGCTTGTAACGAATATAAGAACTAACTAACGAATGTGTGATTTATACAAAAAAATAGTTTGAGTTTCACTGCAATATTAACTTTATTGCAGTGACTCTAAAACTATTGAAACAATTTTGTGCTTGTCTGCTTTGTGTCGAAATTCAAAGCATATCGTAAGAAGCTGTTCATGCGTAAAATTAGGTTCTCATGTATTTAGCAGTTGTCTTAACCGCTACTTAATACTAAATTTTAAATTTGCTGTCAAAATGAAGAAGCAGTTTTTGTGACATTATTTATGAATAGAGCAAGCATGTAAATTCAGTGGTTTTTGTAGCTATGCGTATGCTTTGTACTCAAACACACATACACACACACACACAAACATGCAAGCACAAAATTACAGCGAACAACAAAAAAAAAAAAAGAAAAAAGAAAAAAAAAAACAAAAGAAAAACCATCTCGTTGGCAGGTTACGTTATGTATTTCAATTCTTGTATCGTTGACTGTGTTCTTCTTGCTGTTGGCCGAAATTATTCCGCCAACATCTTTGGCCGTACCGCTACTAGGGAAATACCTACTCTTTACCATGATACTGGTCTCATTGTCCGTTTGGACGACCGTTTGTGTATTGAATATACACTTTAGGTAAGTTGCAACAACAGCAGAAGCAGCACACCGCACGCTAACTTCGCCTCATTTAACTTGGGCGGGTGTTACACACACAAATACACTTACATAGACACACTGACAAGAAGAAACTATTTCGGCGGGAGTTTCTTTTTTGTTTTCTTTTCCCATTTTACTTTCTTTCTCAACATATATATATGTATAGATCACCATCGACGCATAAGATGTCGCCGCTGGTGCGTAAATTATTTTTACATTTTATGCCAAAAGTTATGATGATGCGACGCACGCAGTATACGTTGCCAGACTATGATGATTCGACACCAAGCAATGGTTATACAAATGAGATTGATGTGCGGTAAGTTTAGATAAGTAGCTTTATTTTAAGTAGCGCCTTAAATTATGCAACACTTTTCTGCTGGCTTAGCATAAAAGAGGCTGAGGAAATGAGAAATGTGGCAGTGAGTTAGTAATACAGAATTCGCCAGACTAGAACTGATGAAAATCGATTTAGATTAAACAGAGCTTATTTTAAATATTATAAAAATAGATCGTTTAATTTTGATGAAATTTTAAAAAAAAGTCATTTATTAGCCTGATATTATCAAAACTATTTAGAACCTTAAATCTTGATTTCATGCCATAATCTCTGCGTCTTGTTGCGATTTTTGCAAAAATAGTCATTTACTCAAATAAATAATAAATTCTACGCTCACCATTTTGCATGAGCTTTTTTGAGTTTTAAAATTTTTCCAAAAAAATTTAAATCAACGACGACGAAAATCTACTCGAAAATATATTGTTACAGAATTGATAGATTTTAATTTTGTTCGGAAAACTTTTGATTAAATAATATCTTCCTCAATGAACTAAACTCTCAGTGCAGATATGACAAGTGCCTGTGATTAAAGGTAGTATTCGGCAAAGAGTTGAAGATTTTAAACTTAACTTTCTGTGTAAATATTTAAATTTTAATAACCTTTTAACTTGTTTATACATTATCCTAAAACTATGCTGCACTTTCGGGGCAAAAAGTTCAATTTCTAAAGAAAGTATCCTTGAATTTTACAGAAAAAAAAAGCTCAAAAGCACATACAAAAATTTGATGTATAATTAAATGAATGTCGTTACACGCTCTGCCATTGAGTAAGCTGTAAATAATTCTAACTCAAATTCAAATTCAAATACAAAATTTCGTATTCAAGCACAATTTCTATGTAAAACTTTTAAGCAAACCTCTTTTAAATTAAACTTTTTGCTTGCTTGCTCTGATCCTTGATCCTTGCACACAAGTCCTTGAGCAATTTTCAATCAACAAATAAATCTGCGTTGAAGTTTCAAATGAAATTGTCGGCGTTGTAACGTTTTTTGATTTTTATTTGCACACTGCTTTAACACATGCACATAAACTCGTGCATACATACATCACTTTGACACTAACACTAGAAACTAGCGTCTTTATATGTCTATACATAGACATGCATATATACCGATATATCTACTAACTCATGCTTCTTCAATTCAACACAGTGTTTACTTGCAATTTGTGCCGACGTTTGTTGGTGGTTAAAGTTGTCGTTGCTTTTCGTAAAGCTGCTGCTAAAAATGCACCTTAAAGTATGCAGCAGTATATTGCGCAGTATGTTGTAAGTTGTGTAATTTTCACTTGCGGTTATCTGATTTAATTTTAATGAAATTGTTTTGTTGATTTATCTTTGGGATTTTTTGGTAAAGTGGTTCTTTGAAAAGTTTCATTTATTAAAACATAGTTCTTAAATTTTTTCCCGACGTGTCGGAAGTATTTCCTTCCTTCTTCAGGGATTAATTTAAGAATCTTAAAACATGTAACAATTTATATAAAATAATTGTTTTCTAAACTGTATCACAGTGTGTCCGCTTTCATGCTTTAATGAATGAGATGAGTTTACAAAAGATATTTTTATTTATTTTTTTTCGATTTTTTATAAAACAAAAAAGAAGTCCAACAAATTTTTTTAAAACATTAGTTTATATATTTTTGCCATAATTATTTAAATTTTGTTCGATTGAAATTGCTTTTGGTGCAGCTTAGTGTGGTTTTTTAATTGCTCATTCTCCTTCTCTGGAGTTGGAACAGTTAAAGGTGTTCTGAAATCATGTTAATGAATTTAGTTAGGAAAAAAATAATTGAATTGAATTTTTAGCCACCTTAAACGATACAGCACATAACATCTCCTTACATCAATTTCCAGCAACAGTTTTAAATAAACTTTAAAATTTTCGAAGCTAATTGAAAAAAAAAATTCTTCGAGATATCAGTTCGTCTGACTAGAAATTTGTTGTTTTGGGAAAAACGTTAAGTTATAGTTTTAAGTGTCTATGTAGAGAACAGTTTAAGATAAGCCAGTTTCCTCTTTAGATTATTGGTGGGACTTAGGTGTTAATTACGACAAGGAACTTCACTTTATTTAGGTCTCATACTGATAATATCATTAGTAGAGCCAACTCGATTCTTTGGTTAAACACTGGTACAGAAAGTTCTTACGTCACAAAATCTCTTTGTTTTTCCTTTAGCAAACCAACATAGAATATGCCAGTAAGATTTGGACTCCCATCGACAAGACCCATTCAATGCGAAACAAAGCCGAACAACGAAAAGACATTCAATTTCGCTCATCGTGGTCCTCCCGTTTCTGACAGTTTCAATTAACCTCTTTATGTCAACCATCTGAAGTTCATTTACGTCCATTAACTGCCCAAAATTACTCGCATTAATATCCTTTAATACCACGAAACCTTAAGTCTTTATCTCTCATCAACCTTAACTTTTGAAGTACAATAACGTCTTACAGCACGGTTTGTATGGGGTCGTTTTAACAGTTTTTTTCAAGGCGATGAAACTTTTTTGACGAATACTTTAGGATATACCTACAGCCTTTAATACTCATCGTTTAAAGATAATATATATACTAAAATATCAGATATATCCTGCGCTGAATGAATATTTAATTTTGGATTTTGTCACTATTATATTAAAGTTACAAAATAGTAAAATATAAGAAAAAATATGCATGTGTTTATAAAAGAAAATCAATCATCAGCTGCTTATTCTGCGCCTGCTGCTTTCTTTGTTTTTGTTTCGTTGTTTTTGCTTGTATTGTTTTTGTTTTATACGAACTGGTTCGCAGGCTTCTTTAATGAGTACTCTATTTTAACTCATTTTACTCATTTTAACTCATAGCCTCTTTTCAACTCAATCTGTCAAACTTAACAAAATGGTCGAGAAACATTGACATTTTGCTTGTTTCTTTTTGCTTGCTCATTTTATCATGCTTACTTTTAACTTTTTCTTTGTTTTGGTCTCGATAAGAAGTATATAATTGAGTGTTATTCATTTATTTGCTAATTTTCGGAATATGAATAAAAACTACGTGCAGAATGGACAAAACAACCGGACCAAAAAGACAAAGTAGAAGAGGTTACAACTTAAACATAATTCTATGTCTACACTTACGATACTATCGAAACTGTTTCTTTTTTTCTATTGTGAATAATACAAATGCAATTTACTAGAATTCAGCGAAAAGTGCAACCATCCAGAGGCGGGCTTACGCATTCCGGTGAAAAATGTTGCGCCACACTCGGTCAGGAATTTTTTTTGTATTTGGTATGAAAATAGTTCCCAGCGGTGAACCTCACGGAGAGAAAAAGATGGGTGAAAATCAAGCTCAAAATTGTTGGTGACCAAAATCATGCCAGAAATTTTGAAAAATGCAATTTTTTTAATAAATACGTCAATTTGTGCTCAATAAGTGTTATTTTAGGCTTATTTGTAAAAAAATTAATTTTGTTATTGTTGTTTATGCACATCAAAAAAATGAGCAACCGAACGGCATAATTCTCAGTTGGTTTTTGTTACTTATAGCATCCTTATAGTAACAAGTGTATTCCTTAAAGTGTATTAAATTGCAGATAATAAATTCAAAAATTAAATTTTCCTGTCCGAATTGGATGACGTTTCTAATTTGGGCATTGAAAATATAATTTTCATGTTGGTTCTTGTCAAATTTTGTTTTTTGGTTTTGTATTTGTTGCTTCAGTGTTGTTCATTTCAGCAATTGATAATTCATTTAGTTTGTTGAAAGGTTAACCCATGATACAATTAAAATGTAGGCTCATATTAATACGGCTGCTCAAATGTCGAAGTTTAGACTAACAAAATTGTGAGCGACATAAACGCCAAATGATAAAATCAACAACAACAATTAGTAAAACTTAAATTCAAACAGCTGACTTTACCATCTAGCTCAATTCTTCTCCAATATGCACCTACCTTGTTATTCTACCATGATATTTACCTATCGTGCTCATTCTAGAACTTGCCAGAGTTGGGCAAGCACATAAAAAGTGCGTTAGGCGTCAAATGGTACTCCAATTTTTTCGGCATGCGCCTCAATGAGTCAATGACCAGTGATGACTGTCGTGATCCTGACACAGGTAATAAGTCTTTCCCTTCTTCCCATCTTCTATCAGACATGGCAAAGTAATAAGAGGGAATACTTCTCTTCATTATTTACGCTGTTACGGTGTCAAGGCATGAACCTAGCCTGGCCAGTTAATCCGCTTTTTCATTTATATAAAAGTTCCTATAGCCGGGAATCTACACTAGAGTAATGTCCAAGCTGGTGAAGTAATCGGGACAGATCTAGAGCTATAGTGGCAGCTTGGTTGTATGAAAAAATAGCTGCGTTACGGTTGTTGGTGTTAGTTCGACTTAAAGTCCGACAAGCTTTTTTTATGGCAAGAAGTTCTGCCGAAAAACGCCAGCTGAATCTATTAGGTGAAAAAAAAACTTTTCTGAGTATGTACAAGCTCCAATTCCGCAAATCATCTTGAATCCATCAGTGTAAAAGGTTATGTTAAAAACTAGGCAAACTAAACTAAACTCCACGTTCCATCTTCTTTCCTAATGAAGAAAAGCCTAGAGTGTACCTTGAATAAAATTCTGTCTTGTCTTGCCGATTTTTTTAGACTGTCGATTGAATGAGTGTAGTCGTTCAAGATTGCTTTTTCGAATCTCGATTAGCTTTCTTGTAAGTATGAAGGATTTCTTTATATATATATATATAACATGTTGTACACCTGCGGTCATGTACATCTTACCACTTCATTTCTTGCAGTATTTTTAAAATATCTCAGCTTATAGTTGAACTAAATTCAAAATTTTTTTAACATGGATTTCAAAAATAAAATTAAGGATTTTGACAAAATTTGATTAATATTCAAAGCATATTTATACCCCAACGCGTACTGCGTAAGGGGTATATTAATTTTGTTACGACGTGTGTAACGCCCATAAGGAGGCGTGGTAGGTATAGAAAAGTATATATATTCTTGCTCAGCATCACCACCTGAGTTGATTTAGCCATGTTCGTCTGTCTGTCCGTCTGTCCGTCTGTCTGTGGACACGATTGCGGCCGTAATTTCAAAGCTATCGTGCTGAAATTCAATATTTAAGCTTTTTTTTAAAAAAAACTAAGCTCAAGTTTGAGAATGGGCTAAATCGGATGAAAACCACGCCTACCTCCCATACAACCCCAAAATTTAAAACTCTATAAAAAGGCTAATATTAAAGTTACAATACTAAAACTCGGTATTTGGGTGTTCTTTGTCAAAAGTAAGGTGTGTTAGAAAAATGGGCTTCATCCACCCACTAACACGCCCACCTCCCATACAACCCCAAAATTGAAAAATCTATAAAGAGGCTTATATTAAAGTTGCAATACTGAAGTTCGGTATTTGAGTATTCTATGTCAAAAATGAGGTATGCTAGAAAAATGGGAGTCATCCACTTACTTACACGCCCACCTCCCATACAACTCTAATATTGAAAACTATATATAGAGGCTTGTGTCGAAGCTTAAAAAAGTAAAACTGGATATTTATGCGTTTTATACAAAAATTAAGACATGATAGAAAAATGGTTTTCATCCACCCACGAACACGCCCACCTCCCATACAACCCCAAAATTGAAAACTATATAAATAAGCTTCTGTCCAAGCTACAAAAGTAAAATTAGATATTTATTATTTTTGTATAAAAATTGAGACGTGTTAGAAAAATGGGTGCCATCCATCCACGAAAACGCCCACCTCCCATATAACCCCAAAATTTAAAACTCTATAAAAAGGCTTCTCTTTAAGTTACAGGAAAAAAATTTGATGTTTGTATTTTATATCACCCACCACCCATACAACCCATAAAAGTGAAAACTCTATAAATAGGCTTATATTTGAGCTACAGACCTGAAATTGGGTATTTGTGAATTTTATATCAAAGCTGAGGTGTGTTAAAAAATTGGTATCAACCACTCAAGAACACGCCCACTTACTATACAACCCCTAATTGAAAACTTTATAAATAGGCTTGTCTTACTTTGCAGGAAAACAATTTGATATGAATGTATTTTAGAAGTCATCAAAATAGTAAAATTTTTTTAAAATCTCATACAAAAAGGGCTTCAATTTAAGATTTTGCACCATTACGAATCGCCCGTGGGGGTATTTTTACTTCGGCCGAGTCGAAGATATACCTTATTAGTTTTTTTTTTAATGATAGCGAACACTCTTTCAACGGTCGTGGAAGTGCATGGCAAACACAAGACAAAACTGTCAGCTTAAAATATTAAAAGTGGTAATTCACTTCAAAGCTTTTAAGTATTGTTCGATCGCATGAAACCGGGGAAGTTTTTGTCTTCAATTTGACATAGGCAGGACATAAGACTATCCCTTTTCTACCGAAGTTTCCTATATTTTTCGTAAATATGCGCTAGAGAAGAGAAATATATAATAATCTGTGTTCACAAATCAATTGACTCATCCAAAAGTATGCGTTGCCACCAGAGAACTACATGAGACCATTTGTCATTTTTTGCCACTCGAATAACAATCGTCGTCAGCCACAATCGCACAAAAAAAAATGCATGCATACCACTCGAGTTCGTAAACAACGATTGGCGCTTAGCGCAGTGTGTGACGACTGCAAATCGATACAAAGGCAGCATCCAGACAATGCTGACATTCGAATGATTCGCAGGAAGCTCGAGTGTTTGCTGCTACTTTTCATAGTTTTTTGAACTCTAGGTAAAAAGTGGTTATTTTTGGGCTATCCCGTTTTAAATATTTTTTTTTTTAAATATTTTTGGTGCAATATTTTGATATAATTTGACGTCCTCTATCTTCGCGCCTCGATAATACCATCCCCCTTAGAAAGCCTTAAAATGTTGATATTTTGGCCTTTCTCGCTCTGTTTTCGAGATAGACCGCTTTTTCTGTTTTTTCATATATTTTGGTGCAATATTTTGTTATAGTGTGACCTCTATCTACGCGTCTCGATAATACCATTCCCCTTAGAAACATGTAAAAAGTTGTTATTTTTGGTCTATCTCGCTCCGTTTTCGAGATATCCCGCTTTTTGTTGTTTTTTTTCATATAAGTATTTTATTTATTTTTGGCCTATCTCGTTCTCGTAGTTTGAAACACGTTTTTGAGCTGAAGTTCTACTGGAAAGAGTAAGCCGCTGGTGATCGCTGCTACAGACTGTAGTTAACATTTTTTTCCTTGCTGCGAATAAACATAAAAGCATGAATATTCGTTGCTTTTGGCAAATGTTCGAATGCCTGGCTTCGTCGGACATTCATGTTTCGCAGGCATTCGTCATCGCTCGTACTCTCCGGCATTCGTACCACAGCGATTGTTACATGTGTTTGCGCATTAATTTTAATGCAGAAGACACATTCGTAGCTCGTATTTTGACGAGGCATTCAAAACGCCATTTGAATGCACTCAAGTTGTTCTCTGGTTACCACCTTTCAAGGTTGTGCCATTTACCGCCAGCTGGACGGAATTTTCTTTGTTTGACTTAATTATATTTAATATTTTGTTTTTTGTTGATCTGAGGGAAATTTTGGCTTCCGAACACCGGAACTTGCCTTTAAATTTCGGAATGATTCCGATTTTTTCGGAACGGTTGGTCACATTATGTATGCATGCTTATGAAAAGGCAACGGTAATGAGTAAACCTCTCCACGGATGCGCTTGAAATGAATTTCAAGCCACTCGTTTGTGGTGCAAGCCTTTGCTATGTTATGTTCTCATTAATGAAATCAAGCATAACACTGCAGAGAGCACTCCTCGCTTGAGCAGAACAAGAACAATCGAAAACCGAATCTATGTTATGTACGATTCGGCAAAGAAGAATGCAATGACTGAAAAGTTATGTAAACAACAGCAGAACGCTAGGTGTTATGCCGTGTTCTTTATTGAGTTTTTAGTCATTAGGCGTTGCTAAGCAAACAATAAAAAAGAGTAGCAACAATGCAGACATAAACTGCACTTAATATATATATATATATATAAACAAATGACGCACAAAAAGGAATGCAAAAAGCAAGCAAGCTTCGCCAAGCTCCTGCTGTGTTAGGTTGCGGCTATAGTGCACGCCGATTCAGACAGGCAGGCAGGCAGGCAATGTGAACAAGCGAGATAGATAGCTATCTGCATCTCGTTTTTTCACACAGATTTCAGCCTGCCTGTCTGAATCGCGTTCACTATAACCGCAACCTTTGGCGTGATTGATGCATTTTTCGCTGTTCTGTTAAAGCAAACAGCGAGCATGGTTATGTTTAAAGCCGACGAGTGCTCTGCAGTATTCGTTTGTTGTCATTCAATGAATTGAATGAATAAACTCTGCTTGACTAACAGTGTTCTGTTAAGCTCTGAACTCTGCACAGGTGGATCTACTGTTGTAGAAAAAACGAGTGCATTCGTGCAGAATTTTATTAATGAGCATGTATACATGAAAACCAGTGTGGTCATATTTTCCGTTTCGTTTCGTGTTGTAAGTGAGCATAAACCTGTATTCACAAAAGTTATGAATGATTCAGCATGAATTCCTTAATTTTTTATTAAAACATGTAATAACAGCAGAGTTCAGCTACTAAAGGATTTTCGCACTTTTTTAGCATTAATCTATTTAAAGTCACGACCCATATCATCAAAAAATATAATGATATGGATACAAGTGGCTCAAAACATGTAAATGTAGTAAAAATTGACCCACCACAGCTTGGGTTGGGCGCAGGAAATAAACAGCATTTACGAAATTTTTTATTGGTTCATGTATATTGTACATACCCGTTATGAACTCTAAACACGAATCTTATGAAATAATCATGTTTCCATATTTTTTATTTTGCGTATTTTGAACATTGATATCGAAAATAGTTGATGTGACTCATGTTATTGGTTAGTGGACCAAAATTCATGAATGCAATTCATGCCGATCATGTAAAAATTCATAATTATTGTTTAGTGCAGCAGGACAGCACCAAACAATAGCTCCATTTTGAGCTTCAATGTTGTGGGCGTAAAACTTCCAAAGGTATGCAATATCAAATGTGTATGGGTGGTTTATGGTTTTTGTGGGTGTCTAATAGGGTATGGGTGTCTCTTTGTCTAATGCACGCCTCTATTTTTTAAAATAGTAGAAGAACAATTGGTTTGTATGGGCAGAATCACGCATAGTATTCACGCAGAAAGATCTGGCTAAATAGTCGCTCACACTGAATTTTATTCTTATCTGACATTTAGTAAAAAGCTATTGCATATCAAAAATTTTAATTGTTTGGGCGGTGACGACCACCTGTCCAAAGCTTGGTTCAGTGAAATAACGCCCAATGAAATAACGCCCAAATAAAAAATGAAATAACGCCCAAAAAATTTCCATACAAATTTGGGCGTTATTTCATAATGAAATAAAGCCCAAAATAAAAAATGAAATAACGCCCAAATAAAATGAAATAAAGCCCAAAATTTTGGGCCTTATTTCATTATGAAATAACGCCCAAATTTGTATGGAAATTTTTTGGGCGTTATTTCATTTTTTATTTGGGCGTTATTTCATTGGGCGTTATTTCACTGAACCCAAAGCTTGCTCAATTTTGCCAGTCATAGGATACGATTAAATAGTAAGTGCGTAAAGAGAGTTTCATAGATGTGCACAGGTGGAAATTTATACCGAAAATGTGGGCTGCTGAAAAAGTTCCACGTCTAAATTGAGGATGAATTCCGAATTCTGAGGCTGTGCCACCTGTAATTCCAAAACTATATTATATCGAAAATTCGGGCTGTATGGGAGATATCACGCCCCTTTGTTCGATCCGTATTAAACTTCACAGGAACACTCGCTAGACTTTCTTACAGTTACCCTAAAAAGTATTGGTATGCGCCTTTTGCTAAAGCCTACTGAAAAACAAGAGCCCGATGTCATACCGACTGAAAATTTTTAAAAATTTTTCAAAACTAGATAAACGTTTTTTATTTTTTTACAAGCGTCAGCAAATTAAAATAAAAAATGAGATGCATAAATATTGATTAACGAATAAACATTAATTAACAAAAAAAAACAACGAAGAGCATATTACTCGTTCACTAAGTAACAAAAAACGTCTCTTGTGAAGATGGTTAAAAGCTTTTTCGCCCACAACAAAAGTTCTTAAATGAATTTGAAAAAGATATTTTTGGTCTGCTGGGTTCACATTTAAGAACTTTTTAGGCTCAATTAATGGAATACTTTGAAAATAATAATATATAACTTTGTTGTTCTTTTTTTATCTTATAATCACATTATTTTCAATATAATTTCTACGCACAGAGACAGCATCAGTGATTTTCCTAGCGAGTTCAAGGATAGCCAAGATGGCGCTTATGACAACATGGGTTCCGGTATGCATCATTCGATTGGTAGGGTTCAAAATAATAACAACAATAATAATAATAATAATAATAAATTAATGTATTTTTTTTAAAAATAAAGTAACAATAGCGACAACAACAAAATTTGGTAAAACAGCACAAGTAAAGCGCACAACAATAATAAAAACAGCGAACAGCAAGTACATAAAAAAAAGTGAAATACAAATAAATGACAATAAAAGAAAAAAGCAAATAAATCAAATTAAGTTCATAAATAAATAAACGAAAAAATGAAATATTAAAAAAAGTAGCTGATGATGATTGTAACAAAAGCACGTTGTTGGCGTTGATGCTGACGATGATGATGACGATGTTGATGTGGATGTGGATGTTGATGTTTGCTCTGATGATGGTTGGTTGGTTGGTTGTTTGTTATTGTAGTTGAGGTGGCAGTTGTATTGGTTGTATTGTCATGCTTGTGGTTGTTGTTCTTGTTGTTATTGTTGCTGCGCTGACTGTCATTATTGCTGCTGACACTTGACAAACGTGAAGAAAGCCTGACTGGCCAGAACCATAAATATTAAATATGCGCCATCATGTTTATAGGTTAAAACGTTGTTGTTGTTGCTTTTGTTATTGTTGTTGTTCTTGCAGTTACTATGAGCATTTTTATTGCTCTATTTTTGTATTTTTATTTATGTTTGTGGCAATTTTTAATTTATATATATATATATATTTTTTGCACCATTTCTTTTCCGTTTTTTTGTTGTTTTTTTGTTTTTATTTTTTTTTACTTACAGACTCCGACAATGTGATTCCACGCAACTTAACACCCGAGGTCCTACAGGCATTACGTGCGGTCAGATTTATAGCACAACATATCAAGGATGCCGACAAGGATAACGAGGTAGGTGTAAAGTGTTGTTGTATTGTTGTGTTTGTTTTCATTTTATTCGGCTTTGTTGCTTATTTTTTTGGTTGCTGCTGCAATTTTTCTTCATAAAGTTTGTATTATTCTGAGTCAAATGGTTGGGTTGAAAATAAAAAAACAACAAAAATTGGTTTTGTAGATTTATTTTCATTTCAACGTCAGTTTATTGATTGCTATGGGGCATTTTAACAGTCGCTACCGCAGAAAAACAAATAAAAAAAAAATAAATATTATTTTTCTTAAGCTGATTTAGTGGTCTCTTCGGCGGCGTTAAATGATTTCAGCTCATCATTATCAATTTTTTTCTTTAATTCCGCAATAAACGTTATGAAATTGAACTTTTGAGTTCGAAACGAAATTAGCTTTTAACTTCAGCTGATTTTATTAATATAACAACGAACCCTGTAAAAATTATTTACTTAAAATCCTTTCATCCTTTTGATCAATTTTCCAAGTGATTTTCAATTGCAATCAGCTGCAGCATCAGCAGCAGCAGCACAAAAAAGTTGCACAATGTTTGCTCAACTTTTGCAGCGGAAACCATTACAATCGCATATAGCCGCCTGATGACTGGTCGGTGGCTTTATACGGACTTTTTCAATTTCCTTTAGCAGCTTAGTTGAGCTGTGCTGGGTAGGAGGGGAGTTGCTTTAAAAGTTGTATTAGAGGATCAAAGTTTGAATACAAAACTAGTCATTGGTTGTTTTGAAGCTTTTCAGTGTTTGTTTTTCAACCCACCCTTGCCAAACTTACTAATGAAATGCAGTGAAAAAAACAAACTGGAAAAAAACCAACCAATAACAAAGTGTGAGTTTTAAATAAAAACTAGCTATAGAGGTCACAAAAAAAAAAAAAAAACAAAAGTAATTGAAATCATTGTAAGTTGCAAGTTAATGGAAAAGTTTCCAACATTTTTTGTACTAGCACTTTCGCGCTCTCCGAAATAAGCCAAATTTTTAAGCTGTTTGAGAAAAAAGTTTTTGTTTGCAGCCAAAATGTTTTGTTTTAACTTATTAAGTTTTCCAGCAAAATATTGGTTTTGTTAAAAATCGTTTGTTTAAATGTGCTATAAAAAGGTTACTTTCAAAATTTCAGTGTAAGCTTTTAATATAAAAATCATTTGTATCTGAAGAAATATTTATGGCATACTCTTAGGGAGTTTTTGAAACAAATAATTTAAAAATAAAATTTTACTGCATTGAAGTAAGTTGTAGACAAATTTTTTCTAGAGGCTTTTATAGTGAAATTTTGTATGAAACATTTTTATACAGTTTCTTTTATTTTTTTATTTTTTTTTTATTTTTTACAGTTTCGTACAGATACACTCCAACGTGATTTGCAAACAAAATTCGACACTTTAAATATGATCATTAAATCGTTAAAAATCAAAATTGTTGTTAAGAGTATTTAAAACTAGTTTTGTGCTTATGTTTATGAGTTGAGTGTTAGGAGGGTCATGAACTTTTGAGGTGCTACCGTGGCACAGTACTTTGAGCCCATACAAAATTGAAGAAAAATACAAGGAGTCGTTCGATTCTTATGAAATGAAGCATGTTATGAAAAAAACAAAAAAAAAAAAAATTAATTTTAAACGACTAGGCAATTTTTTTTTTAATACCGAAACCCGTTTGGCAATATCTTTTTGTCTTAAGAAGATATGCATATAGTTTCTTATGCACTTTTTCGACAAAAATGCTCTACATGTAAAAAATATGTTTTGCAAAACCAAGATAATATCCAGGCCCGCCGTAGCCAGAAAATTGTGGGTCGGAGGGCATCCAAATTTTTTTCGAAATTAGAAAACCATAAAACTAGAAGAAATTAAACTAAAATTACTCATTAATAAAATACTATTTTTTAATTGATTTTTACCATTAACTTTTTTGATATTTGAAAAATTACCTCATTTAACACTTTAAAATAAATTTAAAAAAAAAAAATTGGCTGAAAACACCCCCCCATTTTTAATTTTAATTTCTTCTAGTATTATGGTTTTCTTATTTCGAAAAAAAATTTGGTTGCCCTACGACCCACAATTTTCTGGCTACGGGCCTGTAAGGGTCTATCAAAATCAAAAAATGAGTCATCAAATCATTATTTAAATTACCTCTCGTGAGCTTTTTCTCGTATAATTTAAACGGGTTTATTTGTGAGAAGCCTCCAACGCTTCTTCCGATAAATTTCAAGTAAAAAATTCTTAATTGGTCTTTAAATTTTTTTATTAATTTAAAAGTAATTTACCTATTGATAAACCAAAATATTTTATGACTTCACATCCATGCACCAAAACTTTGTGCACAGAACTGGGCATAAAGTACCTGCTGTAACACTCTAAATACAACTTTCTAGTGTCCATTAGAAGCTTACTAAATTCCTCTGTTCTAATTTTTCTGCCACAAGATACTATACGTAAAACTAGTCCGAACTTATGGATTAGGTCTTTATTTAAACTAGTAATTTCTACAGAAACATCAACATTGGCGAAGAACTTTCTAGCCGTGTTACCATCATTACTTGTGCCATGGCCGTGTTTGACTTAATCTTCAAGCAGACTCATCCTCTCGCTGAAATCTTTTTGAATACGTTTTTTCACATCGATAAATTTTATGTGTAAAGAAACATTTTTTTAAAAAATTATAAAAAAACTCTGGTAAAGTGTAAAAAATATGGCAACAAAATAAAAAATAATTTTTGAGAAAACATAAATTTTAGATCATTTTTCAAAAATCGATTACTCAAAGAATCGGAAGAGGTCGGAGAAAGTGAAAACAGTTTCTGAAAGACTTAAAAAAAAAATATATAAAAATGAAACTGGAGGTATGTGGAGCATTTTTTCTTGTCTGCTAAAAAAGAACATTTATCAAAATATTTTTTAAATTTTTTGATAAATTTAAGTAATTTTTTCAAAATAATTTCCAATTTTTTTTATAAAATACAAAAACCAAATTTGTTCATAGTTTTTTTTTGAAAATTTAAAAAGAAAAACACTCGAATTATTTGAAAAATGTGCTCACATATTTTTCTTTGAATTATGCGAAAATTATCGAATTATCGAAAAGTGCACCAATACGAAAACCCGAAAAAACTTTCACTTTAAAAGAAATTACTTAAAACTTCCTGTATTAAAAAAAAAAATTGATTTGGATTCATCATAAAGAAAGTATTTCCTATCATTTGATATACGTTTTGTTAGGCTTTGTAACCTACAATTTTTTTATTTATTCCTACTGGTCAAAGTAGTGTGCTTGGAGGCCATTTTATCTCTTACGAATCCCTTATTTGATTATTTTTTTACCCATTTAGGTTATTGTGGTACCCAATAATCCTAGTTCCTTTGTATTCTTGTTCACCAAAATCATCCTGTGCTCTTCGTGAACATGCATCTAACAGTGGGTGTGTTCACTTGCTGCTCCAAATCTTTGAAAAATCTGTTTCGCATGCGAAGTCGACGATTTTGCAGATTATTAGAGCGTATTACATTACAGGGAGAATAAAAAAAGGTGCACCGGTCACCTTCGAATCTTATGTATTTTTGCAAGGCAATTTCGAAAAAAACAATTTTTTTTATCGACCGTAGAGGTCGCCCATTGTGAAGCCGCCTGATGATCTTTTTGCCTTTATTCTTCTTGTGAACAGAATGAGTTCGGTCTCTATTGGATTCACAACATAGGCATTCGTTTCTGCCCCCACTAATAGCTCTTTTAGTGCTCCCGATATTAGATCACTAATTGTTTGCAGGAAATTTCCGAATATAAGAATGACAACGTCGTCGGGATATGCTACCACTTTTATTTTACCAGCTTAAGGTTTGGAAAGGATTTTGTCAACCACAATTAGCCAAAGAAGTGGGGAAGGAATCATACTTCCTTTGGAGTGCCTTTTGTAGCCCCATTTCTGAATTTATACGGCTTTAGAATTTTATAAATCCATTGAGTAATCGTGCTTTTTTACTCCTTTTTGCACTAAATTTATCTCATATATTCCGTATTCACATTGTTTGCACCATTAAATGCACCTTAGATGTCTTAAAACGTTGCTAAAGTGTATTTTTTGTGATGAAGGTTCCTTCCATGATCAAAACCACATCTTGTAGTGCTGTCTCCAGCATTCTTCCTTTAAGGTAGACGTGTTGTGCACTACAGAGGTTAGTGTCGTTCAGATGGTCTCTATGCGAAGATCTATTATTCTCCCCCAGCGTTTTCATCAGAAACGATGAGAGACTAATAGCCTGTAATATTTTGGTGTAGAGTGTATCGGTTTCCCTGCCTTGGGTATAAATGCTGTTTTCACTTTTTTCAGATTTTTGGAACATAATCAGGCAGCCGAGGTTTGAAGTTGTTGCATCACGGCCGGCAGGATTCCATCTGATTCCGCGTATTTGTAGGATTTGAAAGATCCTATCGACCATTCTACAAGTCGTCGGTTCAGAAGAAAAATGACGTAAATGCAAATTTTGTTAAATACGGTTTATTGGTTAATTGTTATCCCAAATATCAAACTAAACAAGCCAAGGTCAAGACTATAAGTCAGAATTATACCAGTGTTCATGATGCAATTTCTCGGTGAAAAACTTTGTTTTTAATAAAAGTTTAACATATTTAAAATTCGTTTTTTGCCTCTACTGCACAATTAAAATTTTAGCAGTTATGTCATTGTTCTTCTGACCCGACGAGATGACCTTTTTATAATGCTGGGAGTTCCCGTAAAGCTGGTGGTAGGTTTTTGTAAGGATTCTGAATCATTTCTAGGTTGCTGGTAGCTTCATTTTGATGCGGATTTTTGCAACCGGGATAATGAGTTTCCATGAGTAGCAATATCGTTTCTTAGCTGGATTCTGTCCATGATTCGATAGGCCTTCTAAGGTATCCCACTACCAATGGGTCTTTGGAAAGCGTCTTACGAAGTCTGATAACTTCACTTGTGTCCTCAATGGATTCGAAAAAATTTTTTCAACATGTTTGCTTTGAAATTCTTACTTCACTTGTGTAGGCATTTAACATAGATATAGATCTACAGTTCAAATAGTATTAACCTAACTTGCTCTTGAAAGCCTTGTTAATTTTTTTCGTTATTAACTCGACTGCATTGTCAATAGATGCATCGTGGGAGAAATATTCTGTGGCTGGATCTGCAATCTCGTTGTTGATCCAGACTGAACAACTTTCCTAGTTAGCTTTCACGAGGTTTCAAAATTGTTTCTTTATATGAGGGTCGCAATAAAAAGTAAAGATGATCTTAAAGTGTTAGGAAAACAACATATTTCGTGACATCTCCCAACTATCAACTAAGACCCATTCCCTGTTGTTCACTATTCTGAAAGGTTGGTCTATTGCCTCTATTACATAGAATAAGATCTGTGGAAAGAATAAATTCGAAAATAGAATTGACCTTTTTATTGACGTCGGTACTGCCTCATAGTGAGTGATGAACGTTACCGTTGCAACTAATTTCCAGGAATGTCCTGCTGGTGTCAGCGTGGTTTGTCCACTGGCGTACTGTCTGATTCACCTCTTCATATAGCTTGTACGCAGTGCAAGGGATACGATGTGGTGCCCCTGCTTCCACACTTGTTGCCACTATGTCGCCATTGATGAAACTAGGGAGAAAAAACATATTAATCGATTTTTTCGCTAATATACAGCTTCTTAACTTACCTTCATTTGATGAGTGAAACATGCTGAAGTGTATCTTTCGTCCCCAGGCCTTGGATCTTGTTGTTGATGATCCACACACAAACACACAAATTGGCCATTTCAGCCCTTGAAAGGACTTTGACCGAGCTTCTTATTATCAATTGTGTTGTGTGTGTTATTAAATGTTTGCACACAATTGACCGAGAACTGAATTTACATGTTTTATGCCGACTCCGAACGGCTAAAGTTCATGTTCTCAAGAAGCTTTACATGGCATTATTTACTCTCTGAGGTTTGCCATTGTCTGCAGAGAGGTGGTGACCGATCAGACAAATTTTTTATTGAAAAAAACTTTTCGCAGCGGCTGGGGATGATCCAAGGTTGATGATCCAAGGTTCCTGTATTAGGGCCACATCTACGTTACCCTTGGATAACGTACAGCATCAAGTCGTCAGTCGCCGCTTTACAGTGATGCAGGTTGACTAGCACCACTTGTAGCTTCCTCTTTCTAAAAGCTATTGTTAGTCCAGCCTTAATGGTTCCCATGCTGAATTTGAGCATGTCCAATTGCTCCTAAAGCCAGTTTGTGGTCGCAGCGTCTATAGAGAAGAGAAGGCTCTTACCCTCACTGCCGTGACTTTTCCGCGATATAACAAGCTTCCACTCCTGAATCTTTGCGTCTTTATTCTGCACCGCCAAAACTTTGTGAATGGATGCATTCTCGTGCAAGGCAAGCGGTATCCATACAGATATCTTTGGGAGAAGTTGAAGCTCAGACTTAGAGATAACTTTCAATGAAATTTCCCTCCAAATTTAAGCCAAGATGGTTTTGGTCAGGAACTCCAGTGACTTCTGCGTTTCGCATCTGACTAATTTTGTACCCTTTTGTCGGCCGGAACCGCCAAACTTATAATCCTCGGCAACACCATGTTCGACGCTGGCCATCATGACTCTGAGTATTTAATTTTCCACAAGTAGCCATTTCTCATCGAGGCGTCCGGGTTCATCTCGTCAATAATGGCTACTTGCAGCTCTTCCGGCGAGCATTGCAGTGCTTTTAGCAACAATATCAACAATCGCATGTATCTGCCGCTTGGTTGTGGATCCAGAGCTGCTCGGAGCTTCACGCGATACTTTGGTCGTCCCCGTGTTGTTCCCTGTTAACCTAAGGTTGACCTTGCTTCGCCCTACTTTATTCTTGTGCTTGCTGGCACCCTCTTTTCTACACTCCTGATTGTCGTTTTTGACGAGACTAGAATTTATTCGAAATTATTTCGTGGAGGTAAATAGCGTGAGCCAAGGAATATTTTAACGCAGTTTATCAGTTCTTTTTGTGTGAAGACCGACTCATCCTAATGAAAATAGGATTATGAATTTTGGTCACTAAATGCATAAAGAAGTTCACACTTCCATTGTATAACATTCATAAGTTTTATGCATTTTACACTTTTTCTCATGAACTATTCTTGCTGCCCTTGTATGCATACAGAAATTATATGAATTTTAGACTTTAAACCCACAAAGTCGTTCACGTTTCCTTGTAGTATATGTGGCTGAGATTCAATCAATTTTGTCACTTATCTCATGAACTGTTCTTGTTCTCCTCATATTTGTACATAAATTTAACGAATAATATTCGCAAAAGTTATGAAGGTTTCATGATGCCCTCGTATTTTTCTTGGCATTTACGAAGTTTTTTATTGATTCATGTATCTTATACAAACACTTTATGAACTTTAAACACTAGGCTTATGAAATATTCATGTTCTCGTGTTTTTTCTACACTGATATCATGAATAGTTCATGTGACTTATGTAATTGATAACTTTACCAAAATTCATAAATGCAATTTATAGAGATCATGTAAAAATTCATAATTGTTCTGTACTTTTTTGGTACAGTGTAGAGGAGACAGAGAGTGTCAGGCAAAGAGCTTTTAAGGCTGTTTCGTGGCAAGTGCAGTGAATCGTTTTCCCCTGTCTTTCCCTACACTCTACAATAGAAATTTTACAATTTTAGTCCGAAAATTTTTTTGTGAGAGTTAATATTTTGGTCTTTGCTATAAACTGTTCCTTTTATTGAAAATCTTATAAATTTTACCTTATTTAATTTTAATTACATTTTGTCACATTTCTCACTAAGGTTATTTGCTTGAAGTTATAATTCCGTTTCATCGTTGATTTCATTTACTTTTGTTCTTTGTCTCATGCTTCTTGAGCAAAAATTAGATTTATTTATTTTTATGCCATTTCGTTTTATTTTTTTGCTTTCAATTTGATTGAATTCAATTATTTCGACTACTTAAGCATCTCAATCGGGTTCACTTTTGTTTTCAATTCTATGTGTTTTATTTTTTTCATCTTCTCTCATTTTGTCTTTTACTATTTGCCGTACTTGCAGATTGTTGAAGATTGGAAATTCGTTTCGATGGTCTTGGATCGCTTCTTCTTGCTGACATTTACACTCTCATGTGTCTTTGGCACACTGGCCATCATATGTCAGTCACCCTCACTCTATGATACACGTCAGCCCATCGACCGGAAACTAAGTGAGATTCCATTGAGGAAGAACAATTTTATGCTGCCACCGGATATAGTGCGACAGATCATTGATTAGTTTGTCGACCATCAATGTTTGGAATGTGCAACGGGGGAGTCATTTTTTGCGAAGTTAAATGAAGTGGTTGTTGCACAGAACACATAGCACACAGCATAAGATGTTTTTGCAGCATTTGGATTATAAATTGTTATTGGAAATTGATAATAAAGGAATTTGTTAGAGCACATTGTAAGGTGAGTTCATTTGCGTTTTAGTTCAATGACAAGAAGGTCAAATATTTGCTTGTTAAAATGAGGTGTACTCAATTATTTTGGTCAGTGACTGTGACAGTGATCTTCTGGCTATCTTCTGGATGGCTTTGTTTTGCTAATAATAAACATTTGGCATCGAATGCAATCAAATTCCAAAACAATCATGGAATAATTGAATTCTATAATTTTTAATTATTGAATTCAATTATAGAAAGTAATTAAGTTGGGTTTCATAAAGTGCATGACAAAGCATTGATAAGCAATCTTAATACCTAAAATACATGCTTTCTGCTTCGCACCTAATACCGCTCAAACTGCATTCTTGACAGTTATAATACAAACTGCTATTACAGTGCTTTTATTGTATGAATACATTTTCAGCCTAAAAGTATGCACACAAGATTTATTTTATATTAATCAGTTATAATACAATGACGAAATATGCAACATTATAACATTCGAGGTGAATGTAAAATCTTCATTTATCTTCATCTTCTCTAAAAACTTCAACTAACTTTCCAAAAACTTTTCGAATTTTTCGACTGGTTTATTATTGATTAATTTCACTTTCGACAATTTCAATACATATTTAATTTGTATCCTTATTTTCCTCTCTTTGCAGCTTTACTTAGAACAACCTGCTAAAGGATATTGGAACTTTTTATTGCTATACTCGTTTTTCAACGCAATAAGAATTTTTAAATTTAATACATTATAAAAATTAAGTTTTATATAACATTTTTAGCTCATAAAAATCTCACTCAATTAATGTTTAACTAAACATAGATTTTAGTTTAAGTCAACAAAAAAATAATACTTCCTTGTAATTATTGAGAGTAAGGAATATAAAAAACTCAATAAAAAGTATCTTACATATTTGACAGAAGAAAAATGTTCTTATTTTTTCAGTTTCTCAGCAAATAAGAAGCCATCATAATTAATAAACTTTTGTACTCTCTTCTATAAAAGCAAGATAAAAAAATAAATTCTTTATAGAATAGAATTTTATAAATTCTATAAAAAAATATCTGTAAGCATATGTAAGAACCCAGTAGGAAAAACTTATTCTAACGAAAGCCATGCCGCAGAGTGATGCTATTGAATTTTTTGGTAATTTGTAGTGTTTGAGATATAGGAAAGTATAAAAAAGTATTTGACAAATTGTAAACATGTGGGCGTGGCAGCTGCCACACAACTCAAAAACATTTTGCATTATATCTTAGAAACAAAAAAACTACGATCACGAAATCATTGTGGACGTTTTACATGTGATTTCCAAAAAGAATAAAGTATAAAGAAAAATGTATTAAATTACTTTAACTAACGCGCAACTCAAAATGAGCCAAATTAGATGAAATTCTCGCAATTAATTCTATGAAATGAATTAAATACACTGAAACTTCTACCACTCGAAATGTCAATGGACCGAAATTACGTTGCGAGTTATGGAAAATTCGAATAAAAACGATCAAAATATTAGACAAATGCATCGAGAAAGCACGTATGTATACTACTTCGAGTTTTGAAGAATATATGAAGTTATATATGAAGGTTCACTGTATATTGATTTAAAAACCGAACTTTTATTTTAATTACAAGACCAATCGTACGAAAACCACGTCTATATCTAGGCTTCCCATAATTTTCTAGGTTCAATTCCTGACGGTGGTAAAAATATCAAATTATCTCTAAGACTCAAAATAAAAAATGGTGAAGTACTAAAATCAGTACAAACATAAAATTAAAAATATATAAAATATAAATATATAAAATAAATATAAACTAAATAGTGCAAACACATAGTATTTATTTATGAAGGTACAACATTTTATCAATAAAAAAAAAGTAATTCATAGATATAAATCACAAAAAAATGGTACATGTGTACATGTGTATATATATAAATGTACATTAGGCCGGATCATTCTTATATGGATACAAAAAATGTCAACCGGTCGGGGTCTCAAAAGATAGAGGAACTCATTAAAATGATTTATGAATACTTTTTTTTCAAATCGGACATAATTTCAGGCTGTACAATTTTCGGATATTATAAGTCAAAAAGTTAGAAAAGCAATGTAAAAGCAAAAATTACAGTTTGACCGACATAAGGTTACGCTTGTCTTTAAGTAAGTTTTAAGATTTAATTGACGCTTAAAAATTAAGAGGTTTGGCTGGACCTAGGAATTTTTATGAACCAGCTGAAAGATCATATCTTTTTTTCAGTCAAAAGCCTCGTTGCGTTAGATAACTATTCTTACGCATTCTGTTGACCATTGAATAGCTGCTTTTAAAATTGTCAAGAATATTTTGAATTTCATCAGGTATTTAGTTTTGTAGAGTATCTTGTGACGTTGAACAATGTGGCATCACTTTTATGAGATGATTTTTTTTTATGATTTATTAGTTGATCTTATTTCATTGTTTTCCGGAAGAAAGTGACTTTTGCAGAAGTAAGTATTTTATATTGAGAAAATTACTTAATTAAAATTAATAAGAAATTTATGTAAGGTTGCATAGGTGCTATAAGTTTTTGGAGTCTGTCAATTCCTTAGGTTAGTCAAACTGAACTAAGTTTTATTTGTTGATCGAACTTATTTTGAGTAAATGTTAATTTAGCAATACATATTAACAGATTAATGCAAGTAGCTTGTAAAATATTATTTTCCTAATCTGGAATTCAAAATGATCTCGCGATTTGAAGAAAGACATCTTACATAGCATTTGAGTTAGCAATCAAGCGTGAGACTAAATAAGATTTGGTTTCATTCACGTTTGTATTGTTTAAACGAGCACAAGAATTTGAAAATATTGAAATTTTAGACTCTAATAATATAAATTTTTTTGTGTTCATAGTTTTGCAAAATTTTTGATACAAACTTGACATGCATTCTTAGATACACTGCTTCCAGAAGACTTTCTAAAAATGCAATTGTGCTTTCAGCAGGGACTCTCATAAACTTCTAAAAGCTATTTGATTAGCTTTCAAGAATGCTTTCATAGCATGGCTTGTCAATGAAATGGTTAAATATTTTCTTAGAAGTATTTGTCTTGTGTCTTCTAAATCATGGAATGCCTTCTTAAAGTTTTCCTGGACAATACCTACTAGAATCCTTCTATTGAAGTCCTCAAAGAAATCTTTCATTGAAAATTTCTAGAAGCCCTTCTAGAGAAGACTAAGAAAAGCATTCTTCCCAATAATATAACTTACGACTTTGCCTTCCACTTTACCTTCTTTTGGAAGCACTTTTTTTGCTGGGTTCCTCAAACAAATATGTGATTATATCCTGATTCTACAATTCAGTAATGTTCTTGTTTACTGATGTCAATTTGTATAATTATTTTTACGGTTTCTTCTATCGGTGTATATGACTCTCTCAGAAGAAATTTAGTCTTTAAGGACATTAAAAAAAATTACAATATTAACATTAACTGAATTGAGAGAAAAAGTGAGTTAAAAAGTATTCAACCATTGTTGTGAGTAGTTAAAGGCAAGTTTATCATTTTTTATTACTAAATAGTGTTGATGAATTCCAATATTCGAAAAGACGTACTGATCGTGATGGCCTTGGCCGTGCATGCTAAGAGTGTGAAGAGCCAGCCAGCGAACATAGCAAGTTTTTTCAATAAAAATATATTTTTCTGATCGGCCGTTACTTCTCTGCGGGAAATGGCAAACCGTAGAGAGTTAAATTCCAGGTAAGGCTTCTTAAGAACATGAATATAAGACGTTCGGAGTCGTTATACGACATGTAGGCTCAGCTAGATCTGTAGTTTGATCAAATCTGTACAAGCATATTATAACACATGTAATACTATTGATACTAAGAAGCTCGGTCAAAGTCTTTTCAGTGCTGAAATGTGTTGTTTTATCTATTTAAAAATGATACAAATAATAAATATTAATTATCCCATAACATAAGCACATGAAAATTATTTTAGTTTTCAAAGATATATCTTGACAGTCTAGAATTATGCATGTATTGTAATTGCTACGTTTCGCCAATTTCCTATTGGGATTGTACACACACATGAGTTGAGAGCAACTTGTACTCAATGTTTAGTGATGAATTGTATTTGCAAAAACATTTAAAAGTTGGCGGTTACGACAACTTTTCCCTTTAATGGGCGTGGTTTCAAGTTGGCTGCACATTTTTATTTCATTACTTTGCATTCTTATTGATATTTGTTTTTCTTTTTTATTCGCAATTAGAATTTTAAATATCAACATTTGCAGACATTTTCCAAACATATGCTTTTCCTCTTTTGTTTTTATTTTTGTTTTTGTAGAGTTTTTTTTAATTTGTTTTCATATTTGAGGCTGTACTTTTATGTGTTGCTTTGCTTCGTGGCATTGTTTTTCTTTACTGACTTGTTGTGTTGCAAAAATGGAAAAACTTTTTGCAAATTTTAAGTAGAAAAGGCAGTTATGGGTAAAGAAGAAAATAAAATAACAATGACTAGAATAACAATTTTGAAGAATTTTAAAGAAAAATGGAAGTGTGCTATAAGCTGAATTTCTTTTTACCAGTTGTTTTGAGAAAATCAACCAAAGCAGTGATTTTACTCTAAGTAATAATTTTTCTACTACTTTTCGTTAATTCAGTTTCACTACAATTGCTGCTACTTTTTCTTTTGTTGTCGCTTAAATTACTTTCGCTGATTTATTATATTTATTTTCACTGCATGTGCTTTATTAATAATCATTTCTACTCCACTTGAGTGTGTCAAATGCTGCTGCTAGCGTGTCCTTGCTTGTCCTTTGTATGCCTGGATGACACTGTGCATATAATGCATTTTATAATTGCATTTTCAAGAAATAGTAGGTACTATAGTTGCTCTCAAGTGCATCCTATTTTTTCTAGTTTTTGTTTTTGTATAGTAGGTACTCCTCAGTTTAAGTTTCTCTGTCGAATTTCTTCTATACTCAAGTTGTTGTTGTGCTTTGTATGTTTCAGCTTTTATTGCTGCTACTACTACATACTACTATTGTTCCCTTCGAATCCAAGCGGGAAATGAAATTAAATCATTTTCATTATTATATGTAACGCGATTTGTTGCTGTAATTTAGCACTTCGTTATTATTATATCGTTGGCTGCTCCTAGCCTGGCATCATTTCTCCTTGACTATTGTCTCTGTTTTTGGTTGCTGTAGCTGCTTTTCTTGTTGTACAAGGCGTTTTTTTCCGCTTCCTTCGTGCTCCCTTAGAATTACAGTATTACGTTGCATTAGGTTTTTGTCAGCTTTGACATCCTTTTGCTGCACCTCAGATTTTGCTTAATTGCATTATTGTTGTTGTTGTTGTTGTAGCAATTCTCATTAATTTCGAGCAACGAATTCTTATTATGTTTTCTTTTTGTTCACTTTTTGATTTTTAAGTATGATTGACTGTAATAAATGCAACGCGCTGGAAAGTTTTTCATAATGTCCTAGCTGAATATTGTCAAAATATTTATTAAGTTTTCGACTGTTTGTGACGGGGGGAGGGGACTGTTTATTGTGACAGTTCAACAGCAAGTTATCAAAAAGCTATTTATTTCAATTTTAATAATATGCTCTTATAAGAGTTTTACTGAAAACAACTTTCAACTTTTGAAAATTGTAGCAGTACTAAAATAAAAAAGAATGAAATCTCTTAGAAAGTTTTCCAATAAACCTTTTAATTAAAGTCTTAACGAAACATTTGATAGTGTTAAACTAAAAATGGAATGTACAATATGAGTAAAATATTAATTCAATATGTGTAGTTCGAGAGGGTAATCTGAAAGTATATATCCATTTCCATTATTTAAGTCCCCCAAACATGGAAAAAAGTCAAATTTATATGAAAAGGTCTTAAAATAATACCCATTCTTCAGAAGTTTATGGTAGAAAAAGAAACATTCTTTAGGTTAAATGGAAAAAATGGCATAAATGAAAATTGGGAACTCTATAAACAAGCCCGTAGCAAAGCAATTTTTATTGTTAAACAGTCAAAGTGCGAATATATCTTGCATAAATTGCATTGTTCACTTCCATAGAGAGTTCTCTGGAAGAATATTGATGAATAAGGTTGTGACGTGGTTTTATCAAAGGCTGAGGTAAAGCTCAGCAGCGCCAAAGTTCCCTGAAGGAACTCTTCCCAAATTCCGACTATTTACCTTAATAGCAAATGTCTGCAAATTGTTGACAGAGTGAAAAATGTAGGGATTTTCTTAATTCTAAACGCATTTGTACTGACCATGTCAATAACACTATTAAAGGCGGAGTAAGGTTTTCACTGAAAAACACGCCGGTGACAGAGCTTTTCCCAGGACATCTTGGAAAATAGCAATTTGCGGTGTTCACTATACCTCGATCGGAAATTATCTTAAATCAAAAACCATTAAAATTTAGTCAAAGTTTTATGAAATCCTCCTCCCAACGTTCTTTGATTATTATTTTTTTCATAAAAAAATTTTTAGTTATTTTCCACGAAAAATTCCGACATTTTGTGGGTTATGGAAACCCCCATAATGTAAAAACAAAATTTACCTCAACGTTGGGCGGAGATATTTTTTATGTAGAAAATGTGTACTTAGTTTGAAATTAATCGGTCTAGTAGTTTTTAAATGGCAGTGAACACGGTCTTTTAAAACACGACTTATGGAAAAATGCCTTTAAAATTTTGTATACATACGTTTTGTACGCTCGAGGTACACCTACTCGAAATTCATATCTGCGTTAATTGAACTACCCCCCCTTAAACAAATCTATCATACACTAAGAAAACTACATTTTCAAAACTGGCAGAAACAGTCTACTTTTGAAAATGTTTAACTCAGATTTTGCACCTGTAGCGATTATTTATATTTTAAAATCCGAAAAATAAAATAAAATTTAATTAATCAAATTTAAAATTAAATTTTTATTATTTATTTGATTATTTCAAATCCGAGACAACCTCTTGTCAAAAGAAACCTTTCTGCTCAGTGCTTCGTGAATTTTATTATGACGAAGAAATGACGTCACAGAAATTAAATTGATTTTTTTTAATAATATACTTTTTAAAAAATATGCAAACATTTTAAAATCAATAATTTTAACCGTTTTTTCTTTATCCTCTCATAAAAACAACCTACATTCTTCATAAGAGGATATAAGTGAGCCTTTGAGGCTTCAAGTGAAAATGGATGCTATTAAGGGTTAATGCACGAAAGTATGCAAAAAGGGCGCAGAATGACTGGCGACAAGCTGTCTGCTTAGACGAATGCAGAACTTCTTTTCTAGGGAACGGTTGGTTCAGTGAAATAACGCCCAATGAAATAACGCCCAAATAAAAAATGAAATAACGCCCAAAAAATTTCCATACAAATTTGGGCGTTATTTCATAATGAAATAAGGTCCAAAATTTTGGGCTTTATTTTATTTTATTTGGGCGATATTTCATTTTTTATTTTGGGCTTTATTTCATTATGAAATAACGCCCAAAATCAAAAATGAAATAATGCCCAAATATTTTTCATACGAATTTCGGGCGTTATTTCATTATGAAATAAGACCCAAAATATTTTATATGATTTTCTTTGAAAATATTTTGGGCGTTATTTCATTTTTGATTTGGGCGTTATTTCATTTATTTTGGGCTTTATTTCATTTATTATTTTGGGCGTTATTTCATTTTTTAAAGCCCAAAATATTTTGGGCGTTATTTCATTTTTTATTTTGGGCGTTATTTCATTGGGCGTTATTTCACTGAACCGGAACGGTTTACACTGAAAATATAAATTATGCATACGTTCATAAAAAAATCTACATGAATTTTGCGTTCACCCCAGCAGGAAATCGATCGAGCCGTCTTCGAAGACGTTATTGCGACAATTCAGTTTCTTGCCAGACGGATCGATCCATTTCCATGGGTGTCTTTGAAGACATTTTTAAACAAAATTTTACTTTTAGACATGTTGTTTAAATGCCTTCAAGGACGGCATGGGTCCATGTATTGCAAAACGGATGCATAGTATAAGCAAAGCTCTGAGCATTACAAAATCAATTTCTTGTTGAGAGACGAGCGTTGAATTGCTCTCTGAGTATTTTACATTGAATAATTTTTTTATGGGGAATATTTAGAGTTGGATGCGGACAATTTAATGACTTGTCTTTCAGAACGTCAGCGTTTGCTCTGAGTTTGGGTAGAGTAACTTCAGGTATTGTGATATGGTCGTGTAATGTGATATACCTGCATATTTTGTTAAATACATAATTTTCGACAAGGTGTAGTTAATATTTTTTTCTGAGTGTGTTTTGCGACTGAATTACAATAAATAGAGCAGAAATGTAAGCTGAAATAGATACATTTGTTAGAGTTTGAATTAAGTTAGCCACAAATGAGGTGAGATTTTGATTTTCTACAGTTTTTTTTTAACAAAAAACCTTATTATTTTGAAACCCGAATTCAGCTATTGTGATATAGGCAAAGTTGGGTAATGTGATATACCATATTTTCATACCATATCTCTTCATTCCATTAATTATATACTTTGTGTTATTTTTTGTTAAGTTTTTTCATGCGTATTTGTATTCAGTTGATTTTGTTTGCATTTTTGTATTCTTTTATAAAAATTCCATTGAAAATTGTATCAACAACAACATTAATAACACTCAATCAACAATTTTTTCTTTTCAATAACATGGTTTTTTTAAAAATTTTGGTTAAAAAACAATATATAGGTGCTGCTGTTGAACACTATTCGTGTAATGTGATATTGGTAAATATGGTATATCACATTATCCGAAGTTGGTATATAACTTTACCCGCTAATTTTATTAAGAGGAGTTACACGACTTTTTTCGTTGTGTTGATAGATCTCCAAAGTTGAAAAAGCTAAGGCATGGAAGTTACTAGTCATTTTATCACATTGCACGAAGTTCGTCTTTGAGAATTCATATTCCAACTGGGAAGCCCGTGATAAAACAAAATAATAATTTATATAAAATACGTTTGTGAACGTAACAGGATAAAAGCATCAACACGAATGCCAGCAGCGCCAAGTGGTACACTCAAACACATACAGTTCCAAATTGATACTGTATTAAATGAGTTTCATGCATTTGTTCTCTTATCTAATTGCCTATTCTTGCTGCCCTTGTATTTGTACAAAGATTTTATGAATTTCGATCTCTAAACTCATAAAGTAATTCATGTAATAAAAAAATTCATGAATTTTTTCACTTATTTTATGAACTGTTCTGGTTCTCCTCGTACTTGTTCATTGATTTTATGCATTTTATTACCAAACATTGTTAAAGGCTTCATGATCTTTATGTACTTGACATGGCATTTGCAAAATTTTTTGTTTCTTCATATATCTTGTACACACACCTTTGTACACACCTTTCGACAAAAGACTCTCTCGTGTTTTTTTTAGTGTATTTGATACAATGCTATCATGAATAGTTGATGTGAGGCATGTTATTGGTTACTGGACCAAAATTCATAAATGCAATTCATGGAGATTATGTAAAAATTTATAATTATTATTTATTTCGTTATAAGGACGATACTTGTTCCAGCACTTGAAGAAAATTTGAATCATCCAACTTCAAATGACACTGCATCATGCTACCGGGCTAAATCGGTTAGTTATATCTCATATCGGTTGCTTAGTAAATTATTTCTCAACATGAACAGGAAGCCGTTAGACGAATTCTTAATTCAGCGACTTGATTGAACATTTAGTTCACCACATTTAAACCCTATAGAATACTTTTGGCTTCAAAATGAAACGAAAAGGTGCTGACTACAAGTCTGGAAGCACACCAAAACACATCCCCACTTAAGAAAACATTTGGAAGGAACGAATTACAGTAAACTATACTTCAAGTACAGGTTCATTTTATGCCATGGAAGATGTAGATCGTAATTAAATCCAAGGAAGGATCTAGAATAGAGTGGTTCGAAAAATTGGTTTGAAAAGTGTTACCTTTATTTTAAAGATGATGATGAAAAACTTTTTGAACACCGGAATAAACCTCCAAAATGGTTTTTTCCCATAACTAATGTATTGTATATTCGATCTTTGGAAATGATCTATATCATATCATTTGTATTGCTAGAAAACCAATTAACAATATTTGATTTAAATTTGTTTTTGCTACTTTAATATATTCGAAAAATTTCAGCATACTTTATTGAAGAAATTTAAATACTTTTGAAGAATCGATGTTTGGAACTACCCGAAATTTTTGTTTGATAAAAAATCGACATTTTTTTTTAAGCCGAGTTTCTTCAATAATCTAAAATCACATGAGTTTCCTGTTTCGTGATCAGCAATTTAGTTATTCTTCTCGACTTTCAACTGTTAAATTGTTCTTCATTGTTCTGAAAAAAGAAATATTTTTGAACTTCCATTCTTGTTTTAAACGCACACATCAGCTGCAGACAGTGTGATTTGATGAAAAAAATCATAAAAAGAGTTTTACAAAAATGAACAAAAATATTTCTGAATCCTGAATCTGAATGTGAAATAGTGCCTTACAATGTCTAAATTTTGTGAAATTCCGAATCATGCCACAATAATACTTAAAACGATAAAACCGTTTTTATGTTAAAATCGTTTCAACATTTTTGCAAGCTATCTAATTCAATTTTCATCTGCATACACTGCGGATGAACTCACAGAAGTACTGCCAAGTTTTTGCCACTCAAGCGGACCAAAAGAATGAAAAAAAAAAAAAAAAATGAAAACAAAAAGCTCATAAACAAGTTCATAAAATCTTGTTATATATGAAAATCATAAAACGATTCACACAATAAACTCTCACATACACAAACGCACACGTACACACCAATAAACACACACGTGCAAACAACTACACACACACGTACATGTAGGATTAAAACAAATATAAACAAACACATTCCTGACAGATAAAAATACAAAATAAGAGCATGTCTACGCCTTACACACAGTCACAAACACAAAAACAAATACACACACATTAGCACATAAACACACAAACACTCAAAAACTAATGCAGCTTAATACAAATTTATATATATTATATACATATAAAGCTGCTATAAAAAAATATTATAAGCACACAAATAAAATTCTAGCTGCCTGTAAAATTGTACAAAATTCTACAAAATTCTGCAAATAAATGCATTTTAAAGTGCTGCCAACGTTAAGTGAAATAAAATTGCAAACATTATTTTGCGAAAAGATTTCGTGAGTATGGCAACCCTTTAGACATACGCAGCAACGCTGAATTTAATTTAATTTTACGTGTTTCTTTTGTCTAGAGTGTCATTTCGCCATAGAGGAAGCATTGCGACAGCCAGAAAATTATATATAAATAAAATTAAAAAAAAAAAAAAAATCCAAACTCAAAACGGAAACGGATACAAACGTTCGTCTAAGCATCTCTTGGCGGCAATAAATTGTGTTGACATATGGTACTGGCAGCAGCTTCAGCTTCAGCATCAGCGTAAAGAATGTAAAACATCTTAGCTGCTGGGTGTTTTCTCGTGTTGTTTCGTTCGTTTTTGTTGTATGATGCGCGTATTGCACGCAGCTCATGCAACGTACTTTTTTGTCATTACTCTGTTGTTTTTTTTTGTTTTCATTATTTTTATTCGTTTTACTGCTGTTTTGTTTGTTCATGCGTTTGTCTTTATTAAAATTCTAAAATATAGCTTAAAATGGCTAAACTTTGGGGACTCACAAGCCGCAGTCTGCGTTATGTGCGCCTTGGCGTTGCCATATTTTACTTAATGTGCACAGTAAATTCAGCAACTGTGCTGCAGTTAATATTTTGAAGTGATGATGTATTAACTAAATATGCGTTTTTAAGTTATTAAAAATGTAATAAGAAATGAAGAAAAATTCATTAAAAAGTGATAAATTTAATCAAGGGGCGGATTGCATGGCTGACAGATGCATGAAGATAATGAGTCTGGTCGAGATTGGAGGGATAAGTGTGAGAAAAGGGGGGGGCTGAAGTTCAAAATTTGCCAGTCAATTGACTGTGCAAAAATATTTAGGAATCAAAACAAGATGAATACAAAACAATACTACCAATTCATAATGAATTGAAATTGAAATTCAAATCCAGATTAATATATAAATCCTAATCTATTTCTATATCTAAACATAAATCTATATACAAATCCAAATCCAAATCCAAATCCAAATCCAAATCCAAATCCAAATCCAAATCCAAATCCAAATCCAAATCCAAATCCAAATCCAAATCCAAATCCAAATCCAAATCCAAATCCAAATCCAAATCCAAATCCAAATCCAAATCCAAATCCAAATCCAAATCCAAATCCAAATCCAAATCCAAATTCAAATCCAAATCCAAATCCAAATCCAAATCCAAATCCAAATCCAAATCCAAATCCAAATCCAAATCCAAATCCAAATCCAAATCCAAATCCAAATCCAAATCCAAATCCAAATCCAAATCCAAATTCAAATCCAAATCCGAATCCAAATCCAAATCCAAATCCAAATCCAAATCCAAATTCAAATCCAAATCCAAATCCAAATCCAAATCCAAATCCAAATCCAAATCCAAATCCAAATCCAAATCCAAATCCAAATCCAAATCCAAATCCAAATTCAAATCCAAATCCAAAGCCAAATCCAAATACAAATCCAAATCAAAATCCAAATTGAAACATAAGTCAAAATCCACATCCAAATAAAAATATAAATGCAAATCTCGATCCCAATCCCAATGTCAGTGTCAATGTCAATGTCCATGTCCATTTCCATGTCAATGTCAATGTCAATTTCAATGTCAATGTCAATGTCAATGTCAATGTCAGTGTCAATGTCAATGTCATATCAATGTCAATGTCAATGTCAATGTCAATGTCAATGTCAATGTCATTTTAAATGTCAATGTCAATGTCAATGTCAATGTCAATGTCAATGTCAATGTCAATGTCAATGTCAATGTCAATGTCATTGTCAATGTCAATGTCAATGTCAATGTCATTGTCAATGTCAATGTCAATGTCAATGTCAATGTCAATGTCAATGTCAAGATCAAGATCAAGATCAAGATCAAGATCAAGATCAAGATCAAGATCAAGATAAAGATCAAGATCAAGATCAAGATCAAGGTCAAGATCAAGATCAAGACCAAGATCAAGATCAAGATCAAGACCAAGATCAAGATCAAGATCAAGATCAAGATCAAGATCAAGATCAAGATCAAGATCAAGATCAAGATCAAGATCAAGATCAAGATCAAGATCAATATCAATATCAAGATCAAGATCAAGATCAAGATCAAGATCAAGATCAAGATCAAGATCAAGATCAAGATCAAGATCAAGATCAAGATCAAGATCAAGATCAAGATCAAGATCAAGATCAAGATCAAGATCAAGATCAAGATCAAGATCAAGATCAAGATCAAGATCAAGATCAAGATCAAGATCAAGATCAAGATCAAGATCAAGATCAAGATCAAGATCAAGATCAAGATCAAGATCAAGATCAAGATCAAGATCAAGATCAAGATCAAGATCAAGATCAAGATCAAGATCAAGATCAAGATCAAGATCAAGATCAAGATCAAGATCAAGATCAAGATCAAGATCAAGATCAAGATCAAGATCAAGATCAAGATCAAGATCAAGATCAAGATCAAGATCAAGATCAAGATCAAGATCAAGATCAAGATCAAGATCAAGATCAAGATCAAGATCAAGATCAAGATCAAGATCAAGATCAAGATCAAGATCAAGATCAAGATCAAGATCAAGATCAAGATCAAGATCAAGATCAAGATCAAGATCAAGATCAAGATCAAGATCAAGATCAAGATCAAGATCAAGATCAAGATCAAGATCAAGATCAAGATCAAGATCAAGATCAAGATCAAGATCAAGATCAAGATCAAGATCAAGATCAAGATCAAGATCAAGATCAAGATCAAGATCAAGATCAAGATCAAGATCAAGATCAAGATCAAGATCAAGATCAAGATCAAGATCAAGATCAAGATCAAGATCAAGATCAAGATCAAGATCAAGATCAAGATCAAGATCAAGATCAAGATCAAGATCAAGATCAAGATCAAGATCAAGATCAAGATCAAGATCAAGATCAAGATCAAGATCAAGATCAAGATCAAGATCAAGATCAAGATCAAGATCAAGATCAAGATCAAGATCAAGATCAAGATCAAGATCAAGATCAAGATCAAGATCAAGATCAAGATCAAGATCAAGATCAAGATCAAGATCAAGATCAAGATCAAGATCAAGATCAAGATCAAGATCAAGATCAAGATCAAGATCAAGATCAAGATCAAGATCAAGATCAAGATCAAGATCAAGATCAAAATCAAAATCAAGATCAAGATCAAAATCAAGATCAAGATCAAGATCAAAATCAAGATCAAGATCAAGATCAAGATCAAGATCAAGATCAAGATCAAGATCAAGATCAAGATCAAGATCAAGATCAAGATCAACATCAAGATCAAGATCAAGATCAAAATCAAGATCAAGATCAAGATCAAGATCAAGATCAAGATCAAGATCAATCAAATAACTCTATAGATCAAGATCAAGATCAAGATCAAGATCAAGATCAAGATCAAGATCAAGATCAAGATCAAGATCAAGATCAAGATCAAGATCAAGATCAAGATCAAGATCAAGATCAAGATCAAGATCAAGATCAAGATCAAGATCAAGATCAAGATCAAGATCAAGATCAAGATCAAGATCAAGATCAAGATCAAGATCAAGATCAAGATCAAGATCAAGATCAAGATCAAGATCAAGATCAAGATCAAGATCAAGATCAAGATCAAGATCAAGATCAAGATCAAGATCAAGATCAAGATCAAGATCAAGATCAAGATCAAGATCAAGATCAAGATCAAGATCAAGATCAAGATCAAGATCAAGATCAAGATCAAGATCAAGATCAAGATCAAGATCAAGATCAAGCAGGAGCAAATTAACTTCATTTTGACGTTACGGGGGCTACACTTCAAAATCTGAAGTGAAACCAGAATGAGATCGTAGTGAAGGCTTTACGTGAACTTCACTTCGACGTTAACTTCACATTAACATTGCCTTGACTGTAGAACAAATTCACGATGACTTAGTTTTGGCTTGCTATGACTTCATATGAACTGCGTCTAGATATATCAAAGACTTTACTTTCACTGCACTTGAACGTTACTTTGTCAGTATCGAGTACGATTTTTATTTGACATCAGTGTGACTTCACTTTAACTTAATTTTAACTACACATGATGTGTTCTTAATTAACTTCTAGTCGGCTTCATATTGACTTCGACTTCTCATTGACTTTTTTTTTATTTCACTTCGACGTCACTTCGATATGAAGAGTCGAAGTGAAAGTGACTTCCATTTCTCTCATAAACTTTCCATTGGAAGTGACTTCCATTTCTCTTTAACTTCATTTTTACTACATCGACTTCATTTCAGCAAAACTTATTTTTGATTTCATTGTGATTTTGAGTTTGTGGTGTTGACTTCGATATCGTCCCGATATCAACTTTTCGTTGATTTTATATCGACTTCACTTCAATTTCTCCTTGATTTCGATTTGACTTCACTTCGACTATATCACAACTTCATTTTGACTTGACTTCGATTTCACTTCGAATTAACTTGTCCTTTATGTTGATTTTATTCTAAGAACTGATACTCGACTTAACATTGACTTCACTTCGCCTTAATATTAATTTCACTTTGACTTAGCTTGTAGTTTTTTTCAACTTCACTTCTTCTTTATTTCTAGTTAAAACTTCAACTCGATCTCACTTTAACATTTCCTTAACTTCACTTTGACTTCTTTTCGATTCTTCTGAAAATTCTCTATTCAAAATTTATTGCTCACAAATGTGTTCTAAATGTCTGCCACGCCCTCTATAAAGTACAGCACACCGCATCGTAAAATCAAAGACTCATTTAATAAAAGCTTTTGTTTCGCTCGTTGTTAGCAGTGTAATACAAACAAAAAAAGGAAACACACGCACACACACGTACATTGCTAACATCTTACAATGAAATCAAATTAAGTATGCAGTTCGCTGCTGTAAGTTATCGCATTCACAAGCTATGCATCGTATGCGAGTCAGCATTTTGTGGCGTTCATATTCAGCATTGCCAACAACCATTTAAGAAATGAGCGTAGTTTTTGCTCAGAGCAGGTTATGAAGGTCGCAACAAACAAGGAGCAACTCTGCTGTAGGAATTAGTTTCTTAGTTAAAACATGTAAAAAAGCTCTGCTTAACACACCCTGTATGCTAAATAGACATTGCTTACATAGTTTAAGCTGACTGACTGACTGACTGGCTGACATTTGTAGAAAATGTTGATCACGAAATCACCGTAAATAAGCATAAAACCACAAAAACGAAAACTCCAAAATCAACATGTTCCAGCAATATTACTAATTAAACGACGATGACAACGACAACGAAGAAGTCATATTCAACACAAACACACACACACACACACACACACACACACAAACACACTCTAAAACTGTAGCAAACAGCGCCATGTTGTGCTGAGAGGTGTTGATGTGTGTTTTCAGATTGAGTAGATGAGCGCTTGTGTTGACTTTAAGTTTAACGAAATCTTCTGTGGTAAAAACATTTTTTCAAAACTTTGGCAACGAATTTCTTATACAGCAGCAACTATGTGACATGAAAATTCTTTAACAAATTGATAGAATTTTTATTCTTAACTACCAGTTTTTAACAATTTAAAAAACTTGTACATGATATTGAGTTTAAATTTAACTAGCCTAAAAACTAGTGCCTTAAAGTATGCTTTAGCATTTGTGCATTTTTAGACTTGCCTGCTTTATTACAAAAATTCTGTTCAAAATCTAAAATAAATAAGCTAAATCGACAGACCAGACCAAAACGTGCATCCTTGTGTGTCTTGACATGTCCTGCTTATTGGCCAAAAGAAATTTATAATTTTACCCTTCTGCACGAGTGATTTTCGTTTGGTGCTATTTTGTTGTTGTTACGTATCTACTACTTTCTTAGATGTGGTCAATTCTTTGTTTCTAGGGTAGATTTTATGTGCTTTCGCCATTTTGATTTTTTGTTTTAATTTTTTTATTTTACTTCTTAGATTTTTAATTTTATTTTGTTCTCTGCTGATTTGAAAGCAGCTTTTAAGTCTGCTATTATATGCTTTAAATGTTGCCACTGTGCTGCCACACTTTGCTATTTTTACTGTTTCTTTTAACGCTGATGAGCGTATCCCTGTAGAGCAGCAGCAGAGACGTTATACCGTTGCTAAGGACATTCTTATTTATGGTCTTTGTTGCAGTAGCTAGCTTAAGATTCGCTTGTGAATGTGAGTATTAGTATGAATGTGTGTGTGTGTGTGTGAGTGGTAGTGTGTATGTGCCCTGCTGTGGCGCTTTAAGTCACCAAAGCATTGCGGTTGTAATTAGCTGTCAGTGCTATTTAGTGTATATGTATGTGTGTCTACTGGCAAGTATTTATTTCTAAGTATTGCTGCATCTAGTTTAGTTGTATTCTTGTGTATGTTAGCATGTCAGTGTGACACATGTATTTTTCTCGTTGTTTTTTTTCCTTTGCTATGAAAACGTATTAAAGCAAACGTACGCATTGAAATGAATTAACATTTTTTATTCCCGCATTTAATTGGTATTGAATTGACAATAAAAATAAAAGCGTCTTATTCAGCTAACGAAGGCTGGGAATTCTTAATGAGTTCGTGGGTCGACTTAACATAGACTTTAATCGACATTTTTGCAAAGCTTCCAAAATCTAAAATCGTATTAAGTGACAGACTGATTTTATTTGCTATAAAATCAGACAGTTTTGCAGTCAGCTTTGATTGCATTAACGTTTATCATGATCATCAAAGACGATGCTTAACCATTTGTGTATATACCGTTATATATACCGTTGTTTATTGCCATAGCAAGGTGTTTCAACTTGTTTAATTTTTTTGATCGGTCACCACTTCTCTGCACACAAGGCAAACTTCAGAGAGTAAATAATGCCATGTAAAGCATCTTGAGAACATGAACTTTAGCCGTTCGGAGTCGGCATAAAACATGTAGGTCCAGTTCTCGGTCAATTGTGTGCAAACTTTTTAATAACACACACAACACAATTGATCATAAGAAGCTCGGTCAAAGTCCTTTCAAGGGCTGAAATGGCCAATTTTTTGTTTTTTGTTTTTGTTTGTAATACTCTGGGCTAATCACGCACAGCATAACGATGCTTATGGAATGAGGGCTTTTTTACAAAAGTTTCTTCATAACGGACATTCTCTGCAAACATTCTCTGCAACGGTTCAAACGAACGTTCATTGATTTTTGTAGTTGTGTGTAAAATTTCTTGAGAAAATACGAAGCAGACAAATTTTCAAAAAATGCGTTTCTCTTTTGCAGCGAAAAACATACGCCGCAAGATTTTTGATGTCGTTTCATGTCGTGCGTTTTCCCGCAAACATTATGAGTCTTTAATGACTCTTTTAAGACTCATATTTATGAGTCTGAGCGCTCATAATGAGCCCATAAAAGACTCTGATAAGAGCGTGTTTCCCTTCCTGGAAGGGCAAACAGATCTGTGTCCGAAATTTGACTTTTTTAAGAGTCCGAAATATGTGTTTTGTAAGAGTCAGAGTCAGAGTGGTGACCGTGGCATGCAGGTTAAGTGTGTGGCCTGGCATGCTCGGAGCCCGGGTTCGATCCCCAGCCGCGGCGAAAAGTTTTTTTCAATAACAAATTTTTTCTGATCGGTCACCACCTCTCTGCAGACAATGGCAAAGCTCAGAGAGTAAATAATGCCATGTAAAGCTTCTTGAGAACATAGCCGTTCGGAGTCGGCATAAAACATGTAGGTCCAGTTCTCGGTCAATTGTGTGCAAACATTTAATAACACACACAACACAATTGATCATAAGAAGCTCGGTCAAAGTCCTTTCAAGGGCTGAAATGGCCAATTTGTTTTGTTTTTTTTTTTAAGAGTCAGAATGATGATTGTTTTCGGTTTTGAAACACTTTTACTTTATAAAAAAAGAGCATTAAAATTTTCAATTAAAGATTCCTTATAAAATATGCTAACTTCCTTTTGTGCTACCCCTATTTAAACCAAATTTTCAAAGCATCAAATTTTCAACACACAAAAAACAATTTGAAATCACTTATTGAAATAATTAAAAAAAATAATATATTCATATATTTATACCCTTAACCTGAAAGGTCAGGGTATATGATGAATTTTGTGCAAATGTTTGTAACGCATAGAAATAAGCGAGTCCGGTATAGAAAAGTATATATATTCTTGATTAGTGTCATCTCATGAGTCGAGCTATCCATATCGTCCGTCCATCCGTCAGTCTGTGTGTTGTCCGTAAACACAGGATACGAAAAAGAACTTGAGATAATTGAACTTGAAACTCAGTACACATGGCCAAATAGATCGAAGGATCTCCACCATTGAATATTTTTGAAATCCGCCCACGGACACCTCCCATACAAAAAAGGAATTTAGGATCGCATAAATAATCTTATGTTTGTCTAACGGAAATAAAATTTGATACGTAATTATTTTATATTCAACCTTTAGGAATATAATTTGGTACGTATGTTTTTTATAATAGAACAAAGACGTTGTTGAAAAATTAGCGTCATCAAACCACGGACATGCCTACCTCTGATAAAACTCAAAATATTGAAAACTCCATATATAAGGTTATGTTTAGCATACAGAGATACAATTTGGTAAGTATCTTTTTTATACCAAAACTAACATGCGTTATCCATCTATCCAACTAAAATTGGGCGTTGTCCATCCACGATCATGCCCACCTGCCACACAACCCACTATAGCGAAATCACTACAAAGGCATTAACATGTGAGCTGCAGGATTAAAAATTGGTGTGTAAATTTTTCATCAAAATGGAGATGCATATAAAATAAGGGCTTTATCAGCCCACGGACACGCCCGTCCATTTTCAATTCTATTATTGTACTTTGAAAAAATAGGTGAAGGGTATTTCATAGTCGGGCTAGACCGACTTTAGACTTTCTTTACTAGTAATTCTTATTATTATTATTATTATTATTATTATTATAATTATTATTATATTATTATTATTATTATTATTATTATTATTATTATTATTATTATTACTGTTATTATTATTATTATTATTATTATTATTATTATTATTATTATTATTATTATTATTATTATTATTATTATTATTATTATTATTAGTATTATTATAATTATTATTATCGTTAGTATTATTATTATTATTATTATTATTATTATTATTATTATTATTATTATTATTATTATTATTATTATTATTTTTATTATAATTACTATTATTATTATTATTATTATTATTATTATTATTATTATCATTATTATTATTATTATTATTATTATTATTATTATTATTATTATTATTATTATTATTATTATTATAATTATTATTATAATAATAGATAAGGGGGCGATCTTCACATGGCAACGTGTCTGACTGCCTCAACTTGGCGAGGCCAGCATTATCCATGTCGAAATCGTCTCAAGTCGACTCAAACCTCCGCGTGGTGTCTCCTGGAAACGTCAAAAAACTATCATACCGATATACTTTGGCGGCGAATCTGAGCGGCGGGCTTCCTTTGGTCATCAAGCAAAGGTTGTGCGTTGGGTTTGAAGCCCACCATGTAATAAAAATATTTCAATGAAACGTTTAAGAATGAATAAAAGAATGATCCCCAAATCTGATGACGACTACCGCAAACGAAAAACTGATAATGATTTACGGATATGCACCTGGAATGTCCGAACCCTAAATTGGGATGGTGCCTCTATCCAACTGATTGATATCTTGGAAAGATATAATGTTGATATCACTGCAATCCAAGAAATGCGATGGAAGGGACAGGGTTGCTTACGGCAAGCATCCTGTGATATCTACTATAGCGGCCATGCGGAGAAGCACGAGTTTGGATGCGGATTTGTAGTTGGCAAGAGAATACGGCATCATGTCCTGCGATTCACTCCTGTGAACGAACGACTTGCCATAATCCGCTTCAAGGCAAAATTTTTTAACATAAGCCTAATATGTGCGCACGCTCCGACAGAAGAAAAAGATGACGAGACCAAAGAAAGTTTTTACGAGCGCCTTGAAGACACATACGAGCGCTGCCCCCGTCATGACATAAAAATCGTGCTTGGTGACTTCAACGCCAAGGTGGGTAAGGAAAACATATTTGGTCCTACAGTCGGAAAGTTCAGCCTCCACGACAACACATCCGATAACGGAATGAGGTTGATTGACTTCGCCGCAGCACGAAACATGGTCGTTAGTAGCACTAGATTCAAGCATCTCAATATCCATAAGGCCACCTGGTTGTCCCCTGATCAAAAAACATGCAACCAAATTGATCACGTTTTGATTGACGGAAGGCACTCTTCCAGTGTACTAGACGTACGCACGATCCGTGGTGCTAACATAGACTCGGATCATTATCTTGTCGCAGCCAAGATCCGCACACGTCTGTGCGCAGCTAAGAATGCTCGCAATCCTACACAAAGAAAGCTAGACGTCGACAAGCTGCAGTCAAAACGGACGGCCGAAGCCTTCGCTACTCGACTCTCACTCCTGCTTCAAGAAAGCACTCCTCCGATCGACGATATATGCGGACAGTGGACGCACATATCCCACTCTATGCGTACGGCTGCCGAAGAGGTGATAGGCTACCACCGCCCTCGCCGAAACCAGTGGCACGACCAGGAGTGTCGCGACGCCACTGCAGAGAAGGACGCCGCCTACAAAGCCACCCTGCAGTCGGTTGTGACGCGTGCTGTTAAGGAGCGATACCGAGAGAAGAGGAGGGAAGAGAGACGCATTTTCAGGCGAAAAAAACGAGAGGCGGAAATGCGTGAGTGCGAGAAAATTGAGATGCATGGCGACAGGAATGAGACTCGAAAATTTTTCGAAAAAATAAGACGCCTGGCCGATGGTTTTAAGACCGGAGCCTCTTCCTGCAAGGACGAAAATGGGAATCTAGTGACAGATATCCAGAGTACACTGATGTTATGGAGGGAGCACTTCTCTAGACTTTTAAATGGCGACGCTGTCAACAATCCCGCCAGTGGAGATGATATCCTGGAAACCCCAATTATGGATGACAGCGTTGAAGTTCCGCTGCCCGACTATAATGAGGTCTTAACAGCTATAGCTCGGCTTAAAAACAACAAAGCCGCAGGAGCCGATGGTCTACCGGCTGAGCTGTTTAAGTCCGGTGGCGAAGCTCTGTTTAAATGCATTCACAGACTTCTATGCAGAATATGGTCGGAAGAATGCATTCCAGATGATTGGAACCTCAGTGTGCTCTGCCCAATCCACAAAAAAGGCGATCCCACCATTTGCTCCAACTACCGTGGGATTAGCCTTCTTAATATCGCATATAAGGTCCTGTCGAGCGTATTGTGTGAAAGACTGAAGCCCATCGTTAACCAACTGATTGGACCTTATCAGTGTGGCTTCAGACCTGGAAAGTCCACCATCGACCAGATCTTCACGCTCCGACAAATCTTGGAAAAGACCCTCGAAAAACAAATCGATACACACCATCTTTTTGTCGATTTCAAAGCCGCCTTCGACAGTCCAATAAGGAGTCACCTATATGCCATCATGTCTGAATTTGGTATTCCTGCGAAGCTAATACGTCTTTGCAGGATGACACTGAACAACACCAGCAGTGCAGTGAAAATCGGGAAGGACCTCTCCCTTCCTTTCGATACCAAGCGAGGTTTCAGACAAGGTGATTCCTTATCGTGCGACTTTTTTAATATAGTCATGGAGAAGATCATCCGAGCTGCTGACCTGAGACGCAGCGGCACAATTTTCTATAAGAGTGTTATGATGCTGGCGTATGCTGATGATATTGACATCATTGGTCAAAATACGCGCGAAGTCAGTGCAGCATTCTCCAGGCTAGAAAAAGAGTCCAGTCGAATGGGTCTTGCAGTGAACGCAGATAAAACGAAGTATCTTGTGTCAACAAACAAACAGTCCCAGCGTCTTGGAAACCACGTCACTGTTGACAACACCTCCTTTGAGGTAGTGAAGGACTTTGTTTACCTGGGATCCAGTATAAACTCCTCCAACGATATCAGTATTGAGATTAAACGAAGGATAACTCTTGCCAACAGGTGTTACTTTGGGCTCAGTAGGCAATTGAGAAGCAGAGCTCTCTCTCGACGAACAAAACTGACGTTCTATAAGTCAATAATCATGCCCGTCCTACTCAGGGGCGGATCTGGAAAAAATCTTGGGGGGGGTAAATTATCAAAGACACACATTTTCGATTTGAGAAAATTTTGTCTTTTTACCTATAGACAAATTGTACTTTTTTGAATTGAAATTATTGAATTGTTTAAAAGGCATTTTTTCCAGACACATACACGCACATTTCCGTATTTATTTATTTCACCCTTTTTCTGGAATAATATCTTAGCGAAAAGTAAATAAAAACTCTAACTTTAACTTATTTTAGATTTAAGGTTGATTTATTCCAATTTTTCACATTCATTCCATTATAAAAAAATTGCACAATTATATTTTCAAGTATGTGCAATGAAAAAACATAGTTCTTTTCAATTAAAAAAAAATTAAAGGAATTTGAAACTCATTGTTTCAATACAAAATGATCTTGAATTTGAAATGAATTTTTTTAAATCTATTATATTGATCTACCGAATTGTATTACTATGACTGATTTCAACGAAGATATACTAGACCTTTCAACTTTTGCACATTCAATAACAATATATTCGACAGTTTCGAAGATATCGACGTTCAAAGTCGAAAACATTTCACAATTTTGCGTAGTCTGCTCTTTTGAAACCCTTGTATCTTTGATATTTTTCAACGAATTTACAAAAACTTTTTTTATTTGGCAGAAAATCTCTGAATTTTAATAAGCATTTTAGTTTTTTTTATTATCTTGCATATTTTCAAAGAAATTGAAAAAACAAACAGTTTTGTACGTTAAATTTTATTTAAATGCACACTACTTTTGTATAAAATTATTTTCTACTTACGTAGGAACTTTTTGAAGTGAATTTTAATAAAATTGAATGTACAAAAATTTTTGTTTTTTCAATTTGTTTGAAAATATGCAAGATAATAAAAAAAAAATAAAATGTTTATTAAAATTCAGAGATTTTCTACAAATTAAAAAAAGTTTTTGTAAATTCGTTGAAAAATATCAAAGATGAAGGGTTTCAAAAGAGCAGCCTACGTAAAATTGTGAAAGTTTTTCGACTTTGAACGTTTTTCGTCGATATCTTCGAAACTGTCGAATATATTGTTATTGAATTTGTAAAAATTAAAGTCTAGTATGTCTTCATTGAAATCAGTCATAGTTATACACATCGGTAGATCAATATAATAGATATAAGAAAATTATCAGAAAAAGAACTGATTTTCATGTTTTTGCCTATAACTCAAAAACTCAAGCTGATGGAGAAAAACGAAGTCCATTTTTGACTTCATTGGGCAGCCAAAATTTATTCGGAATTGTTTATCGAGATCTCTGCACTTTTTATAAAGCTTAATTTTGTTACCCTGTGTTATTAGATAGTCATTAGATAGAGACAAATTATATGACAAAATTATCGCAAAATTATCAATAACTTCGGTAATATTTATGTTAATGTCTCTAAGTATATGCAATAATGCGAGTCCATTCAATCGTTCTTCTTGCATAGTTGAACGTAACCATGTTTTTAATCGTCGCAGTGTAGAAAAACTTCGCTAAGCTGTTGCTACACTGATAGGAAGCGTGGCAAAGATAACAAACGTTTTAGAAATTAGTGGAAAAATGTCATTATTACAAAGAGTAAAACGGCGTTCATATCAATAACCTTAGTTTCGCTCACCTTTTTACACTGCCAAATTTAAAGTTCATGAAATAATTGAATAATTGAATTAGTTCCTTACTAAAAGTGGACTAAACGTGGCAATTTTATTTCATGAAAGTCGGTTGTGGTAATTTGGTTGGTTTGTTACAATTATAATTACTAGTACCGCCTGGGGTCGAAAATCGACCAATTTGTGTTTGCTTATTTATAGTTGTATAAAATAGTCGGTGCACTCCTTCTCCTCTTGAGAAGGACTCTTATTCATTTAAAAAAAGAATTATTAAAATCGGTTAGAAAACACGGGAGAAAATGGTTCTTAACTGTTTTCCCTACGCTTATTAATATAAAGATGAAGTCATACTATGGACACATTTATGGTATCGATACCATGGTATTGGAACCATGAACAATTAAAGTAGTGACACCAGGGACCGTACCGGTTATGGTTTTTATCGAAAAAGTCACATATTAACTGTTATCTTTTAACTTTTATTTTTCCCACAAAAATAAAAGTTATTTTGTGCCTTATATTTTTTGGGCAAATATAACAGTTACTTTTGACTTTTATACAATCGGTCAAAAATAACAGTTATTTTTTGCCTTATATTTTTTCGGTCAAAAATATCAGGCAATTAGTATTTTTTCAAAGGCCGTTTTACAGACTAAAAAACTATTGATACCATTATTTTCGTCTCATCGGTGCACACATTTTACACATGGTATCAATAATTTTTTAACCGGTCCAGTGGTCTTTAAAAAAACACAAATTGCCTGATATTTTTCACCGAAAAAATAAAAGTCACAAAATAACTGTTATTTTTGACCGATTAAATGAAAGTTAAAAGTAACCGTTATTTTTGCTTGAAAATATAAAAGGCAAAAAATAACAGTTTCATTTTAACTTTTACAGAATCGGTCGAAAATTTAAAAGGCACTTAAAATTCGTGAAGCTGAGGCTATTTGTGTCATAATGGTATATTTGTAAAAGTCCTTCGACTATTTTTTCACTGTGTCTTTTTCATTTGAAAATTGTAAAATAACAGTTACTTTCGGTCCCTGAGTGACACACATATAGATATAGTTTTAATTGACAATAGTGTCAAATAAATATTTAAAATTAAATCACAAATTTTTCAGCTGCTTCAATTTGCTTATTCCGTCGAAAGATAGATCCTGCAATAAATAGTCAAGCAAACAGCCTTTAAATATATGGTTGTATATTTCGTTGGTCGCGCAAATTGCATAAAAAAACTTCACAATTTGAAAGAGCTTTTTTCATATTTTTTTAAATTGAAATTTATTTCAAAATAAAAATTTTCAATATTATGTAAATTATATATATTATGTATATATTTTATTTATTATATAAAAACTGTATGCTAGCATGGAGAAACCATGATAGTTTGTTGTGTTTTGTATACCATGAATAAGACGCTATACGAGTTTCAGAAGCTGGTATACCATGAAAAACATATGTGGTATACAATGTAATATATTTACTTTGTAGTATCGAAACCATATGTGTGTCTCCAGCTTGAAACATTTCAGAATTCCAAACAATTTAGAATTAACTCAAACAAAAATAATTGTATGCAACAAATTATTTGCGCAGTTGATACAATTTTAGCAACATTAACCTAACATTAATTCACTTGGCAGGTTTTCAGTAAAAATTTAGAAGAATAAAATATTTTAAGTGGCAACTATGGTCTTCATTGCCAAAATCTTAATTGCGCTCATTACAAATCAAAATCAATGTTACTTGCTCAATGATTTCATATAAAGGGCATTTTTAAACTAATCGTTAATGTTTTGTAAAAATATAATTATTATAAAGCAAACACTTACGCTGAGGTAGTGACTTCAGGTTTTTGTTTTATTTTTATTTGTAAGAAAACAACGCGTCTTAAAAGTTGATTGTTTAAAACATGGCTGTAAATTTTAGTACTTAAGGAAATGTAACTTTATTTTCAGGATCATTTTTAAAAAAGGCAAAGTTACTACCTCGACTTAAGTGTTTGCTTTACATATCATTATATTTTGTTTTTTGAAGATGACTACAGATCGTGTTAATCTACTAGCAAAATGGTCCTACTCGTCTCGCATCGCTTCATAAAAACGTCACCTACACGCAAATGACGTCACAAAACAAAAAAAAACAAAATTTTTTTTTAATACTTTAATAATCGTTGAAATCAATAAAAAAACTAAAGTTTAACAATGTCTCTGACCATTTTTTTGTAGTATTCTTTCAAAAAACGTCTTCAGAATCGCTTATGTATGCATAAAAGTACCCTTAAGCTGTGAGCACAATTATTTTCTCCAAATAAAGTATTAAAAAGTAAAGTATTTAAAAGTTCTTGGGGGGGGGTAATTACCCTCTTTACCCCCCCCTTGTATCCGCGCCTGGTCCTACTATACGCATCACAAACCTGGACGTTGAGCAGCTCTGATGAAAGGACTTTGGGAGCGTTCGAGAGAAAAATCCTTCGCAAGATCTATGGTCCAATCTGCGTCAATGGCGAGTACCGAATACGATGGAACCATGAGCTGTATGAGCTATATGCCGACATCGATATAGTCAAGCGTATTAAAATTGAGCGGCTTCGCTGGCTAGGTCATGTCGAGAGAATGAACGACGAAGCTCCAGCGAAAAAGATATTGGATTCGGTACCCAGCGGTGGCCAACGCAGACGAGGAAGACCGCATCTCCGTTGGAAAGACCAGGCATTGGATAACCTGACAACGCTTGGAGTTTCCAACTGG